>CAMZMU010000064.1:5562981-5669605 GCA_947311845.1 Poa pratensis | reverse complement strand
TACTGTCACATCATTCTCAATTTGACATCAAGAATTTAACTTAAAAAAGGAACTTTGTTAATTGATGTCAAACTTGATATTTCAACATTTAAACATGCTAAATATTCTAAACAAAAATTCTCGTTGGTTCATTTTCGTTCAGAACAATAACATATTTCAACTCATATTTTAGGCAATATTTTCTGTATCTAAAATAGTGCATAAAACTGAATTATATAACTTAAAAATGCACTGAAACTAGAAACAGAAACTTAAAACAGAGAAAATCGAGCAGAAATTCCACTGCAGCCCAGCTAATTTAGAAAGTTTGGGCCGAAGCCCATCTCAGATTTGGCCCAACAAGGACCGAAAGGCCCAAATTGATCACCGGCGAGCAGGACCATTGGATGAAATCCAACGGCTGCCCTTGCTCCGCGGAGGATCAAAACGGTGCTCCGGTCAAACCTAATCCTCATTTTATTCGATCCCTTCCCGCTTCTTTCGCTCGCAGGAGAGACGGCGCTGACGGCGACCGCGCTGCTCGCAGCTATTCCGGCGGCCGGAGCGCGCCCGTGAGAGAGAGATGGCGACGGCGGCGCATCTCCCTCCCCCTGTTCCATCCCGACGCGTTGGCTGTGCTCAGCGGAGGAGCGTGCGCTGGGCGAGAGCCCGTGCGCTGGGCGAGAGCCCGCGCGCGCTCTTCCGTTGAGCATGGCTGCCAGTCGTGTTCATATGGGGCGGCGAGGAGGTGGTGCCGGCCGGCGAGGCGGCGGCCCTTCATCGACGACGGCGCCGACCGAAAACAACGGCCGATGACGCGTGCGTCCATTCCGCGCGAGGCGCGTCCTTCCGCACGCCCTCTCGATGGAGAGAGGAACGGCGTCGCGGGGCCGCCGCCCTCGTGCAGCATCCTGCACGGACCCGAAAGTGGAGGCGACGGTCCGGCGTCGTTCTCGGTAAGTTCCCGATCGCAATTTTGGATATTTTCGATTTGGGAATTTTCTAGGGTTGGTGCGGGCAGGAGGGGATTTTCTTTTTATTTGCCAATTTCTTCTCCCCTCCTTCTAACGGCTTGACGATGAACTAACAGAAGATCAAGTAATAATTAAACCGAACAAGATTTACTCAAAACCGACTTAATTAGTTAATTATATTTGATCAACGTGATTAACAGTGAGCAATTAGACTGATCCGAGACTAAAACATGAAACAATTGCCTAAAACATGAACTTTAATAACCAAAACTTGATCAACAGATCCTAGTTAGGGTTCTAGTGCTATCACAGAGGCGACTGATACCAATGTTAGAACTAAAATCTAATCTAGAACAACTAGATAGATGTGACAGCCATCTAGAACACCTAAAAACGGGATCATATTAGAGGGGATAGAGATTATTACATCCTCCAGCACTTGAAGCCATCGTCGCCTGCTTGGTGCAGGCGAGGTTCAGGGTTGGTGTAGGGGAAGTAGTCGTCGCAGAGGTCGATGATGAAGGTGGAAAGGTGCGGATGCCCTCCGGCCTCCAGCGGCACTGCCCCGGTACCGCACGGCGAGGTTCCAGCCTTTCCCGTTGCTGGTGCGCAAACCACGATCGGGGTGGTAGGGATTTTGGGGAGTAGCACGACTGGAAACTAACGAGGGTAGATGACCAGCGCCAGACTCCCCCTTATATGTGCGCATGCAACAGGGAGGCCACGAACCATTAGTTGGTTTGGGCACCCCCGATCAGGGCGCTTTGTTACGTACGAAAAGGGGTGAAGTTGGTTCGTGGCCCCCTCCTTATCTCTTTATCTTTTCAGTTTTGACCTGGTTCTGTTTGAACGTTCAGATCAACCAACAGATTGGTCATGATCATTAAGAATGTGGCGATGGGGTGTGGGAGGAGAAACAACTACAATTTGGAACTTGGATGCTAGCTACTCGCAGGGCCAACCCGCCGGTTCCGGAGCCGCGACGGTTTGCCCCTGTTAAACCACGCGTGGAGGTTTCGCCGGTAGAGGCGCTGCTTACAGTACGCTTGCCAAGAAGCGTTCGTCCGAGGACGCAGAGCTTGATGATGAGGAGGAAAAGGACACGGCAACAAGCCCGGAGAAACCTGTTGCTGCTGGCGTGACGGTGCCTCCTGGGCAGTCCCTAGTGCCTATGGAAACGTTGCAAGCTAAGGGATCTTTGGAGGATGATTTGGTGAAGAATCCAAAGAAGAAGATTGATTTCGGTGGCAACGACACAGGGACGGGTACAGCTTCTATGGAGACCTTGGAAGGTGAGGGCACCCCTGTCCGCCGGCCCCTCCCCAGTACGTCAAAGAAAAGGACAGATCAAAGTTGAGGAAGACTAGTGCTAAAGGCTCTGAAAATTCTATGGCATCATCGGCGGCCTCCTTCGAGGAGGACCGCCGGGCCCAATGAGTCTTCTAGGCTGGAACTGTCGCGGTGCGGGGCAGCCGGCGACAGTTCGCGAGCTTGACTGTCTAGTGCAGTCTTACAGGCCCTGTCTAGTCTTCTTATGCGAGACTAGGCAAAGTGAGGAGCGTGTTAAAAATCTTCGTTTTCGAATTGGCATGAATGGTTGCTTTCACGTTAAAGGGGATGGAAAAGGAGGAGGCCTAGCTCTTTACTGGCAGGAGGGTATTACCGTCGATCTTCTTTCCTATAGTAAGAGACATATAGATGTACACATCAGTGGAGGACCTTATGATTGTATGTGGAGGGGTACATTCGTTTATGGGGAGCCAGAGCCAAGTGAACGGCACCATATGTGGACGCTGCTACATCAGTTAAAACCCCGTTCTTCTCAGCCTTGGTTGATGTTTGGCGATTTCAACGAAGCAATGTGGCAGGAGGAGCATTTCTCTTTGTCCAAACGGTCGGAACGGTTGATGGCAAATTTCCGAGAGGCACTCTCGCATTGTGACCTCCATGATATCGGGTTCGTTGGTGTTCCATGGACCTTTGATAATAAACAGAAGGGCACACGCAATGTAAAGGTTCGTTTGGACAGGGCGGTGGCAAGCCCGACTTGGACGACACGATTCCCGGAATTTCGGCTTAGGCATCTCACGTCGTCACGTTCAGATCATTGCCCGCTGTTGTTGGAAGCTGAGCAGGTGCCAAGCTGCCGAGCAGAGCGCCCTATTAGGCGTTATGAGGTTGCATGGGAAAGGGAGCCTTCCCTCCTGCGGCGGTGGAGGAGGCGTGGTCACGTCGGGTGCCATGCAACGATTTGGGTGATGTGAACTCTTCACTTCGTGATGTCATGTCGAGTTTATATGGGTGGAAGACACAGCACTTTTAAATCTGTGCCAAAAGAGCTTGATCGGCTTAGGCTGAAGTTGGAGGAAGTGCAAGAAAGGACGGACCAGGCTAGTGTTGAGGAGAATCAACGGCTGATGAGGGAGATGGATGAAATTCTATACCGGGAAGAAATACAGTGGATGCAGCGCTCGCGTATTTCGTGGTTACGTGAAGGGGACCGAAACACCAAATTCTTCCATCGTAAAGCTTCATGGAGACATAAGAAGAATAAAGTCAGGAGGCTGAAGAGGGGCGATGGCACGTGGACGTCGGACCAGGGGAGATGGAGAACATGGCGCGGGAGTTTTTTCAGGGCCTCTACACTAGGGAGGAAAATACAGAGCCGAACATTATCATTGATCATGTGGAGGAGTGCGTGGATCAGACCATTAATGAGAGGTTGTGTGCACCGTTCACCGAAAAGGAAATAAGCCATGCTCTTTTTCAGATTGGTCCACTCAAGGCTCCGGGGCCTGATGGTTTTCCGGCGAGGTTTCGGCAACGTAATTGGGATATCCTTCGTCATGATGTGGTCGGTGCAGTACAGCGTTTCTTTGCGGATGGTGTCATGCCGGAAGAGGTAAATGATACGGTCATTGTGTTAATCCCAAAGAAGAACGATCCTGAAGCTTTAAAAGATTTCCGACCGATCAGTTTTGTAACGTCGTCTACAAGGTGGTTTCGAAGTGTTTGGTGAATCGGTTGAGACCTTTTCTCCAAGACATAATTTCCCCTACTCAGAGCGCTTTCATCCCTGGGAGGTTGATAACGGATAATGCGCTGGTCGCTTTTGAGTGCATACATGCTATTCAGACAGGCTCGGCGGCGAGATCTAAATATTGTGCGTACAAATTGGACATGGCCAAGGCGTATGACCGGGTTGATTGGAGGTTTCTGGAGGGAGTTCTGGCGAAATTGGGTTTTCATAGTCAATGGATACGGTGGGTTATGGCGTGTGTTACCACCGTACGCTACTCTATTCGCTTCAATGGTCATCTATTGGACTCTTTCACTCCATCGCGTGGGCTACGCCAAGGTGATCCGTTGTCGCCATATTTATTTCTTTTTGTTGCTGACGGTCTCTCTTGCCTGATAAGGAAGAAAATTGAGGAAGGAGCGTTGAGGGAGCTGTTCATTTGCAGGAGAGCTCCGGGCATCTCTCATCTCTTA
Organism: Poa pratensis; assembly: GCA_947311845.1. Taxonomy (NCBI): domain Eukaryota; kingdom Viridiplantae; phylum Streptophyta; class Magnoliopsida; order Poales; family Poaceae; genus Poa; species Poa pratensis. Next base: position 5,665,160 of record CAMZMU010000064.1, on the reverse strand, counting down.
TTTGCGGATGATTGTCTAATGTTTTTTGAAGGCTCGGTAGAGCAAGCTTCTGTGGTGAAATGCATCCTTGATAATTATGAGAAGAGTACGGGCCAGCTTGTTAGCCTTGGCAAATGTTCTATTTTATATGGCAAAAGCTGCGCTCCTGATGTGCAACATGAAATAAAGGAGATCCTAAAGTACGAAACTTCGTGCTTCGAAGAAAAGTATTTGGGGCTCCCTATTCCTGAAGGTTGCATCAAGAGTGGAAATTTCAGTCAGCAAAGGAGAGGTTTAGGAAGAGGGCTACGGACTGGGCTGAGAAATACATGTCGTCAGCTGCAAAAGAAGTGCTAATCAAGACGGTACTACAATCTTTACCAACATATGCGATGGGGGTGTTTAAATTCCCGGCTGGTTTATTGGAGGAACTAACAAAGATTGTGCGGGACTTTTGGTGGAGAGATGAGCAAAATAGAAGGCGCATGCACTGGATGGCATGGGACAGGTTAGCACGACCAAAATATCAAGGAGGTGTCGGATTCAGGGATCTTAAAATTTTCAATCAGGCACTATTAGCGAGACAAGCATGGAGACTTATTCAATTTCCAGACAGCCTTTGTGCACGCTTGTTGAAAGCAAGATACTACCCATCTGCAAATCTTTTGGATACGGCCTTTATACAGAACGCTTCGGCAACATGGCAGGGCATTGTCTATGGACTTGAGCTCCTGAAGAAGGGAGTGATCTGGAGGATCGGCTCTGGTACAAGTGTACGTATTTTTCGGGATAATTGGTTACCACGGTCATATGCTCTGAAAGTAACCGAACGTCGAGGCAACTCAAGGAGGCGATGGGTATCCGAGCTGATTGATCCTGTTACTCGTACATGGAATGAAAGATTGGTGCGGGAGGTGTGCTCGCCAACAGATGCCGACACTATCCTGTCCATCAAGTTACCAGTGAAACAGACGGATGACTTTGTCGCGTGGCAACCGGAGAAAGATGGCGTATTTACGGTTCGCTCAGCATATCGTCTGGGCCTGCAGCCGGCGCTCGATGCCATGAGCCCCGGGCAATCTAGCGACGCCCCAGATGGTGAGCGAAAGATCTGGGAACTGGTTTGGAAGGCAGATGTTCCGCCGAAGCTCCGAATTTTCGCGTGGAAGACAGCATCAGATACCCTTGCCGTGCGAGAAGCTCTTCACCGCCGCATTTCAAAAGTCGACCCTATATGCGTCATATGTGGCTGCGGAGTAGAGGACTCACACCATGCTCTTGTTACATGTACACTGGCCAGGGTGCTGAGATATGGTATGCGTGAACACTGGTTTCTTCCCCCTGAGAGTGCTTTCCAAACTACAGGCAAAGAATGGCTACTGCGTCTGTTGGATAACACGCCGGCAAGAGAGAGACAAGGTTATTTTTCTCCTATGGAGGGTATGGCATCACCGGAATAACATTGTGCATGGAGATGGCAGAGCTTCCATTACGGCTTCCATCCCATATCTTCGGAACTATGCTGACTCGTTTAGAGCATGCAAAGTCCCGGCCCCGGATGCGAAAGGAAAAGCCCCTATGCTACCTAGTACAATCACTAGCCCTGCGGGCTCGCCGGTCTCAAGGTGGGCGGTACCCATGGAGGGTAGCTTAAAAGCCAATGTGGATGCTGGCTGGGATGCGGCTAGTAAGGCTGGTGCCAGTGCACCGCCTCACTATCGCCCCGCCACGTCAGCTTTTACCACCACTCTCACCCCACACTCACCCCACTCTCACCTCACGGTGCCAGTGCATGGGCTGTAGTCCCAGGCTATAGCCACATCACCTTTTTTCTTCCCTTTTTTCCCTTCACCTTTTAATTCTTTTTCCCTTTTCTTCCAGGCGGACCCACACGTCAGCCTCTCACGCCCGCCTCTCGCCTCCCTCTCGCCTGCAGCCGCCAGCGCGTCGCCCCGCTCTCGCCCGCATCTCGCCTCCCTCTCGCCCGCGCCATGGTGCCAATGCGGGCTGTAGTGGGGCGGTAGCGCCCGCTACCGCGGGCGACGGATCCGTCGCCCGCCGCTACCGTCTCGCCTCCCTCTCGCCTCTCTCTCGCCCGGCGCGGGCGGTACCGCCCGCGCTATCGCCCCCACTGGCACCAGCCTAAACGGGCGGGAATCGGAGTTCTGATCAGGAACAGTCGAGGACAAGTTGTGCAATCATTCTGGAAATTCGTTCCAAGCTGTAGCAGCGCGGAGGAGGCGGAGATAATGGCGTGCCTAGAAGGGTTACGACTACTAATTGGGACGCAGTGCACAACAGCTATCCTAGAAAGTGACTGCCTCCGAGTTGTTCAAGTGATGGCAGGAGAAGCCCTTGATCGATCGCCATGCTGGAGTTTGCTCAAGGAGGGATCAGATTTGCTCAATGTTTACCGTCATATTAGCATTGTTAAGGTGGATCGTGTGAGTAATAGTGCGGCGCATGATCTAGCGCAACTGGGCAAGAGTGGCTCGAGTGGTAGTCTCTTTGGATCGGCCCCGACCTGTGTGTGTTGGCGACGATCTCCAATGATTGTAATAATGTTGTTGCCTAAGTAATGAAGCTCACGTGTTCCTTTCAAAAAAAAAAAGATATTCGAGGATAATACCACATCCTGAATGCCCGTGTGTTCCGCCTCGTATTGCCAACTTCTGTTCATCATTCATTTCAGCGGAACAGATACAGTAGGCGTACGTACAAGTTTACAACAACATGTTGGAGTTGTCGATCTTACATCCAGTAGTAGTACTGCGACAGCAGCGTAGGTAGTACATCAGCAAGCTTGGAGCATCGCCAAATTAAACCGGCCGGCATCCGAAGCCTGAAACGCGGCAACTACTACTTTACCCGTTGGAATTGGATCGATCGATCCCCCTACGTTTCCCCAATTAATCTTCGATCGGTCGGTACATACACACACCATGCGGATCATACATACGTAGCACGTGTACCCTCATCTACGTACGTCGTGCTCACCGGCGGGCCGGCGGTGGTGGGTTCAGTTGGCGAGTGCGGCGGCGGCCTCGTGGACGAGCGGCTGTGTGGCGTGGGCGACGCCCTGGGCCTCGCGCTCACCTGCTCCCGGCACACGTCCCGCACCCCGGTCTCCGTCATCCTCTTCACGAACGATGCGAAGCGGCGCCAGTTGTCGGGCTGGAACAGGTCGGGGCCCATGCGGAGGTAGGTGAAGGCCACCATGCGCTCCTCCTCGGCCTTCTCCGCCGCCGTGGCCACCACCTGGTCGTGCGCCGTCTCGTCGTACCGCGGCAGGGCGTTCTCCCCGGCGAGGCCGATCCCTGCGTCCTTGGCGGCGTTGGCCACCTGCCGCACGAGCGCCTCGGGGCGGCACTGCGCGTCCTGCGGCTGCTCGTGGTCGCGCATCTCGACGCAGGTGAAGTTGAGCACGGCGCCGTGGCGGCCGAGCATGCGCGCGATCGGCAGGTACCCGTCGTGGTTCCGGGTGTTGTAGTAGCCCGCGGTGAGCTCCGGCGCGTGGGAGCGGGTGCCGTAGTGCCAGTGGATGCCCGCCACCTTGACGGAGACCTTGACGCCGGGGACGCCCGTGTAGACGGAGGAGGAGGCCGAGAGGATCCGCTCGCCGTGCTCCAGGAGCATCTGCGAGTACCAGCTCATGAAGAAGTCGCCGTACTCGGAGCTCCACCCGCCGTCGCGGCAGAAGAAGTTGGTGTCCTCGGGCCACTGGTTGTAGCTCCCCGAGTCCCCCGGCCCGGCGTTGCCCCACTCGGGCTTGCCGACGGCCTCGGCCGCCGCTTTCAGGCTGGCGAGCATGTGGCGGTCGTAGCACTGGAACTCGCCGATGCCGGGGAAGGACCAGGTGCCGTTGCTCTCCGGGTAGGACGGGTAGCGGAGCTCGCCGGCGGGGCCCATGCCGACCTGGATCTCGCAGATGGTGGTGCCCATGTAGGGCGCGAGGTGGTCGCGGAAGGCGCGCATGAAGTCGGCGTAGCACTGGATGGGCGTGCGGCCCTTGAGCGCCGGCAGCGCGTCGGCGCCCAGCGAGATGTACTCGCGGTTGCGCCGCCCGCACCGGTCCGTGTACGCCAGGTCCTCGTCCTTGTCCATCTCCTCCAGCACCCATTTCGGAAGCGGGATGCTGCAACGTTCAAACAATTGCAAACCTTGTCAGTTAAACATTGTGAAACTTTACCTTGCGGAGTAACAGTAAGTTGAGAAATCATGTGCGGAGTGGACGCCGGGGCAGCGCCACCGTCCATATCGGATCACGTACACGTGAAGAAAATCAAAGCTACGTGTCGGCTGACTTGAGGCTGATTTTCTGGTATTTTTGTTGAAGATCAAAAAACAGTGACCATCCACATCATACAGTTCGAGAAAGTGCGATCCGCTAGTGTACGATGACCGCTTGTGTACATCACGAGTTGTCCGTTTTTGCTCTCGCGACACCTCACGAGCTAGCTCCCGGGAGTGAACCTAGCTACTTCCTGATGCCGACAAGAACATGGATTGGATCAAAGCCACGAGCATAGAAATGTTTTTCTAATTGAGGATATTGTTGATCGTATGATTCATGCATAGGTTTTCTTCTACAGTAGACTGCCAAGTGGCTAAACTAATGGCAATGGGCGGTGGGCAAGCCCATAGATTCAAGGAATGCTACTAGCGTCTAATTCAAGAAACAGCACTCAAATTTTTTGCCATTTCTATCCATTTTCGGTTCATCTAATCATGAATGAAAACAAGAAAAAACTAGGCAAAGTTCAATATCATGCACTGCTAGTAATGCGGGCATGAAGAAAATGGAAATGGAGCAAGGGACCAGTAGGTAACCGCACGTACGTGACCGAGTCGCCGACGTTGCCGCCGCACTGGTGGAAGGACATGACGGCCTGCACCTTGAGCCCGGCCTTCTTGGCCATCTCCATGAGCTCGATGTACCCGGCGAAGTTGTACTGCCCTGGCGCCTCGGCCTCGGCGATGCCCCACCACACGTCCACCATGATCCCCGCGGCGCCGGCGCTCTTGAGCGCGGCCAGGGACGCCTGCACGGCCTTGCGCCGGTTCAGCGCGCTGCCGTCCTTGCGCACCGTGTCCAGCGGCATCATCACAAACACCGGCACGCCCACCTTCCGCGCCTCCTCGCCGGCCACGTCCGGGTGCTCGGCCTCGCGGCCGGGCGCGCTGTCCGCCATCGCCTGGTGGAAGTCGGACGTCTGCGGCTGCGCGGGCTCCACCGTCTGCGCCTGCATCCGGAGGTTGTTCGCGCTGCCGCTGCGGGCCATGGTGGCGCCGCCGGCCGTGGCGGAGGTCGCGAAGACCGCGGACCGCGCGCCCGGCGCCGGCGCCACGGCCCCGATGGCTGCCGCGCCCGTCTGGTGGGTCAGGTTGAGCGCCATGGATGGATGCCGGTTCACGCACGAGCTAGCTGTGTCGGAGCACACTTGTAACGACGGACGGACGCTCGGCTGGCCGGGTGGAACGGATCCTTGGATCACCGGCGGAGCGGACGAGCGGACCAGTAATGTCGTTCCTCGAAATGGTTTTTGGAAACGGGAGGAACGGGTTATGATCTGGACCTCGAATCGACCGAAGGAAAAATGGGGCTAACGATGGCGGAGGACGGCCGGCGGGTTGCGGGAGCTTTAAATAAGCAAGCTCGGTGGACGTGGCGCGTGCTCCGCCGGTCAGGGGAACGTGAGGTGGTGGCTGGCGCGGCGCGCGGGACGGAATGGACGGCGAGACGCGTGAACCGGCCTCGAAGCCACGTCGGCGTCATGGTGGAGGTCTAGGGCGCCCCCGATGCGCGACGCGTGTGCATGCATGCATGCAGTAGATGTTTCGGCGGCTTGTACATCGCGCGCTATCCCGGCCGCCCCATCCCTGTTTGTTGTTCCGTGTGCAGAGGATGCGTCTGGCTGTGGATGATGGGTAGATAACAAGATTTGGAGGTTGTGGATTTGAGCTGGGCAATTCCTTTCCGAATTCTCGCAGAGCTCTGCAGGCATAGCACCCCGTGAAGCGATCTTCGCAATTTGTGCAGGATCATGGAAACATTGGGGTCATGATCAGTTGATCGATCACCATGAGTTATTTGCTTCACGGATTTGAAGTGCAGACTCACGTGGCATGGCAGCTTCTTTTCCAAGGAGATTACAGGACCACTGAAGATAAGTTCGTTCAATTTTCACCAGTTTCACCTGATTTCCAAAGGTTCGGGAAAAACCACTTCGGCTCATAGGTGCATCTACACCCACTATTAAAAAAAAAATTAAAATATAAAAAAAATCAGACAAAAATTTCGGGTATACATATGAACATTCTATGTTCGTAAAAAAAAATCAGAATGAAAAGAAATTTTGTGTGGGCGGTGTAAAAAGACAAATTCTCGGTGTTCAAAAATGCCTCTGCAAGTAACATTTTTTTCCCTTTTTTATACCGGTCACATAAAATGTCTTTTCGATGCGACACTTTTTTTTTGTATGGATAGACATTTTTCATATGAACACCCAAAAAATTTATTTGAAATTTTTTAACATATTTTTTTAGAAAGAAAGGGCTCCTCGCCCCAGTTCCATTTCAACGAAACGAAACTTACATACAACCATTTTACAGCTTTCGGGGAATAAAAACGATAGAGATGTCGCCCCAGAGATGCAGAAGCTAAAAACAAAACACCAGGCAAACTAAGATCTACTGATCTTTTGCTTGATGCGGAAAGGAAGCTGGACCTAAACAACCCACCACCAAACCCACGCACGCCCCAGATGGACCGAGAAGAGCAGCACTGCTACCGGGGGTACGCCCCAGCACCATCGTCGAAGACCGCAGCCACGAGGACGATGGGGAGCAGATCCGCCCCCAGGGGAGCCGTCGCGGCCAGCCCGCCGGCCAGAGCGCAGCAGCAGGTCTTGTCTCCAGTGCGACGCTTTCAACAAAGCAACGACGTCGGGACGCCTTCATCGCCAATCCGGGAGGCCGGATCATGGTTTTCACCCAGAGACAAACACCATGACGATGGGAGGGTGCCGGCGTTTCACGGCGACGCCTCCATGGAGGAAGACGACGCCCGAAGGCGCCGTCGTCGTCGGCACCAACATTGGGCAGGACTTTCGTCCGATATGCCGCACACCCAAACCACCACCACAGCTGCAGAACTCGCCGGAAGGTCACCGGACCCGCCGGAGAACGGCCGGCCGCCACCCAGCCATAGCCAGCCGCAGAAGCAACCTCCACGCTGCCGTTGGCACCGTGAGAACCACGCCACCAGCGCAGCGCTCCGAGCAGCCGGAGACGGGCGCGGCCACGCCAGCCCAGATCGGGCCCGCGTGACCCAGGAACCCGCACGGCGCCGGCAGCTCGCACGCACCTCCACCTCGACTAGACGCCGAGCTCCCCTCAGCTCTGCGCCTCCCACCGCGCCGTCGATAGCCGGAGCTACGCCGACGGCGGATCTGGGCGGGACCCCAGATCCACGGCCGGCCGCCATCTCCCACCGCCCGCAGGACGACGAGGAAGGAGCGGTTGCCGTCTCACGGCCGGGGGCGCCGCCCCAACCGTCGCGCGCAGGCGAGCCCACCGGAGCCGCCCCAGCCGCCCGAAGGAGTTCCCTGCCGTGGACCACCCATCTCCTCCGCCTTTGGCTTCGGGCCCGCCGCCACCGCGGTCCACGCCGGCGGCAGGGGAGCCGCAGGAGGCTGAGCTTGGGCGGCGCTAGGGTTCCGCCCCTATTAAAATGCGTTAAAAATGCATTTTGCACAACGAGTTCATCTGCATCCGTGAGGCAAAACATCATGTCCAAAGGTTCGCTCCTTTTACCCGGTCTTTCCTCCTGCTCCTCCCAGAAGGAATGCAGCGCTCGTTGTGATTGTGTGGAGGTTCTTGATCTTGCTTTCGATGAAAAATCGAAAACCGAAATAGAGTCTCTCAATCGGGATCATCTTTGGATGAAAACAATTTCTGGGCATGTTTGGTACTCCTCGGTTCTGAAACCGCTGGACCTCGCATTGAGTATCAGATCAGCTCAACTGCTCAAGCGAAAATAACGTTGTACAAGTTGCAGTGTACTTGTCAAATACAACATCTCACGTACAGTAGTATTTTATCTGATTCAGTGTATCCCTATCCCAAGAAATTAAAAGGGTAATCTTGTCTTTTATTACAATTAATTATGATTAATTAGTTGTTAATCTAGATTAGACTCCGCCGTCTTGTCGAAGCTTCCCGACGATACGCTCGTACAGAGACAGCTAACAATAGCTTTTTTTTTTTGATAATGTGCATACTTGATTCATACTAACAAGATTACATCCAGGAACAAGAACAAACACGCACACACGAAGGAAAGCGAAGAACAGAGGAAAAACAGAGAGAGACACTGCAGCACCAAACCAACTTCAACCTCGGCGACACCGAACGCGGCCGTCCTCCACCGTCGACGACGAAGCAGGCCCCTGCCGCCGGCACCACCCCGGAGAACGGAGAAACTCCTTGCCCTGAGGCGTTGATGAGCCGCAACCACCACCATCCCGTAGAGATGGATCTTCTACTTACTGAGGAACATCGGCCGGGGGAGGCCCCCGAGCACCCGCCGCTCCAGCTCTGGGGCCAGCGCCCCAGATCTTCATCCCGCACGCCACGATCCCCTGCAGCAGCCTCCTCTTCTTCCCTCTGCAGATCGCCCAGATCCGCCGCACCCGGATCCGGCCTAGAAGAACGGAGCGAAGGAAATCCAACGATTTCCGGCTCCAGACAGTCGCACGCGAGACGACGGAGCTCCATGGAGCGCCACCGCCGGAGAGAAGCCGCGCCGACACCACAAAACCAACCAGCACCACCGCCACCTCCAAGGCGCCACTGGCCGGACGCCCCACGAGCCCTACCCTATGTACACACCGTGAGACGGGCTTCCCCCACCCTCCCGCTGCCGGAGCAGCCGACGGAGGGGGAGGAACCCACGCCTCACCGGCGGCGAAGGTGGATCGGCGACGAGCTCCCAAAAAAACGCCTCTTCCGTACTGTAGCGATAAGAGGAGAAGGGGGAGCGGCCTTCTTTAATTATAGCTGATCGATTCCTTCCGCCTCTCCAATGTGTACGTACAAGCTAAGCTAGCTACTAGCACTTCGATCAATTGATCACTAGTAGCAACACGACGCCAAGGCTGTAATGACCCGTAATTCAGAGAGTAGAAAGGGGTTAAATTAAATTTGTGCATTTGCATAGCATGCATCTGAAAATACGGGAAAATTTAAAACTTTTTCAACGAAGTCATAGAGTGTTCAACCACCACTCGAAATGCTAGTTGCGAATGCCGTTAGTTTGACTAGTAACTAAAAACTTGGAATCCAACTTGTGAAATTTACATCGAGGTTTCGCTGATGTTGGTGGATTAGACCTAGTCATCAACATGAGTGCTATAAACTTCAAAATATTGTCTTAGCTAAATTCTCAAACATTTGGTTACAAACGAATAATACAAGAAACTATAAATCAAATTATAAGTATGACTTACATTATTAATCGAATAAGTACATATCTTAAAGAAAAGAAAAGAAGGAGTATATGGAAGGTGGATAAAAGACTAAACTAAATCTTAATTTAGATCTACTTATCCTATCAAGACTATATTATCTTCTTATCTCCCAGTCTTCTCAAATTCATTCTACTTGAGAAGGCAACACAAGAAAGGAGGAAGTCAACAAGAAGATTATGAAGAAGGATTTATTAGATATGCATAGAAGCTCTATGCTAATCTATCACTAGTATTTGGAAACTCATATACCCAAAATCTATTCTTATTAACTTCTCTACAAATAGTGTGATATTCTAAGGTTTGTGTTATATAGAAATAGTTTGGTAAGAAGCCTAATCACCTTGTTAACAAATCACTCTTGTATGTTCAAACAATTGAGTGTCATATACAAATAAACAAAAGGTCAGATAATTCAGAACATCTCAACCTTTGTAATATCAGAAGTAATTTGGTGACAAGACTGATTATCTTGTTAACAAATTCTTTTGTATGCATAAGGCAATTGGATGTCATAAAGTATACATATATTCTTCTATAGCCATCTAATATAAAGCTTTGTTAGGATCAATCTGGATGTCTTCACCACAAGGGTGAGGCCAGTGATGTTGAATACTAGACCAGGGACTTCAAGAACTGGACTTAAGTCCAGGTATTTGATTTAAGGGATCAATACCAAGTTACAGACAACAATGGAAGATCATTTGGAGCATTTGGAATTAACTAGGAAACTACGAGGTACAACCATGATCCATATAAGAGGAGTGTATCAACCCTATTATCTTCAGAATGAGATGTGGAACTAAGCAAGATTCAATTCTCATCATTTTATGTCACCTTAAGACCTGACCTCGGGCAGGATATCTGTATTTGTGCATCCACTGACATCTGATCATGTCTCATATGATTTAGTTGTCAGGTATCACAAGTCAAAGTCAGTAAGACAATATACTTTGTTGGGCATGGATTTGAATTATGACACTGTGCATACTCTATGTAGGCATCTCAGTAAACAAATCATGCATATATTGTTGGATAGCAACTTGATGTTGCTCAGGAATTACTAAAGCACCAAAACACAAGTTTGAATATTTATATCTATCTATATCTTGAAGTCAAACCATCAAATCATCTACAGTATTTGAAAATAACAAATACCCACAAATAAAGATTAACATAGCAAAGTATTATCATGTTGCTTTAATGCAAAACAAAAATAAAGAAGTGTAAAGTCACAAATTTTATGAAAGAGAAATAAATCCAAATATGCTCAAATTTATTTTAAATGGTAAATGAATACAAAACACACAAAGGATTTAAAATCCAAGTTCAAAATAAACTTGTTTGAGAAATTCTACACATCCTATAAAAGGAACTAAATCTTGTTATGCACAAATTCATTCCAAATATTAAATAAATTTAAAATACTCCAAATATTCAAATTTTAGTACTGGAATAAACTTCATTGTGAAATTCTAAACATTGCAGGACTTTTCTGTCAAACTTCCTGTTACAAAAAGGCCCTCAAATCATTTAAAGCAGGAGCCAGGGGCTTATTTACACTGTTCCTGCAAATTCCTGAAAATCCAGGGGTTTTCTGCAAATTTGGCAGAGTCGTCTTCAACCTGGCGACGGCGCGCCATCGCCGTGTCCGCGCCTGCGCTATCCATCGCCGTGGATGCGCTGTGATGCGTGCGACTGACCGCCGCTGTCCATAAATAGCTGCCGCCGCCGTCTTGGAAACCCTAGCCGCCATTTTCTTCCCCAAACCTAACCCTAGCTTCTCGGGTCGCCGTCGATCGTCGCCGATTCCGACCTCTCCGTGCTGCACTGAGCTTCTCGAGAGGTTCGCCGTGGCTCCCTCGTGCCCCTCGTGGAGTTTCGTGTGCGGTGGAGCTCGGGACGTGGAGAATCCCGTGGTCTTCCACAACTCCGGCCGCCGGCTGTCGATCACGGATGCGTCACCGTCCGTCCACGCCGTTCTTCACCGAGCCGTCCATCGTGCTCATGGTGAGCTTGTGATTCTCCCCGTACCCTTACCTTGCATTAATTTGCGCTGGGTATTGCTCGTGTCGTGCACTGTCTCCGGCCGCCGCTAGAGCTCGTCGCCGGCCGTGCTCCGACGACCATTCGGGAGCGACGCCGCCACCATCTGGTCTCCCTTGACGCGCTGCGTCCAGTACGCCCACTCGCGCTCGCTAATTTGCCCGCATTCGTCGAGTCCGTGCTCGGCAGGGAGTTGACTCCATTGCTGATGTCATACTGACGTCAGCCAGCCAATCAAAATATTTCATGATTTTCCTTTAGAAAATAAATTCCAGAAATTGTTTAAAATTGCTAAAACTTTGGAAATTCATAGCTATTCCATATTAAATTAGAATAACACTAATAATATATCAAAACAATCAGAAAAATAAAATTTAGTTGTTAATATAAATAAAATACTTGTTTGACCAAAATTGTATCATCCAAAAATTTAAACAACTAATCACTTATCTATACCTAATAATAAAGTCGCTAAGCCTTTCGCCGTTTGGTTTGGTAAGTCATTAAGATTGCCCTCAAAGTTGACACAAATTGTATCATCATCGTTCGCTTGTTTCGATTGTTCGCAAAGTCCGAGGAGAAAAGGAAACGAGTTCTCGATGCCAGTCAAAGCCTTCGTCGGCTCCGGATCCTTCCAGCCGCCGCCGAATGGATTGCTGACCGAGGTCTCATCGACCACATCCCGGCAACGCGTACATCACCGGCGTCCTCCTGAGTGGTGTCCGGAGAGGCCAGCTTCGGCAGACAAAACCCCCGTGTGGATCGTCTGCGGCCGAGACGGCGTCAGCTGTTTCCCTACTGAACAGCTCGAGGGCGGTGCCTACATGGCGACAATGCTACAGAGCAAGGAGCCATTCCAGGATGCATGCAGGCTGCAGCACTGTGCGATGCCTGTCGTGGCATGCCACATGCATCACGAAAACTACTTCAGGCTGGGGATGCCATACTGCATGCACCATTAGTGCAGCAATATGCAAATCAGAGATGTCAGCTGAAACCAAACTCCCTAGCTCAAAAACCATTGGAGACACACTTGATTTAAAACAATGAATTGGTTTTATCCCCGGGTCGAGCGGACATGGAACCATGAGACCTGTCATGCCGGTGTTGCTGCTTGAGAAGCTCTAGCGAGCAGATGCAGGATCGTAAAAAAAAAAGAACGGACAGATAGCACATGTCTTGATGAGAAACAAAACATTGCTATTAGCCAAAATTCAGTACTCCACTATAAATTTAATGGAGATTTAAATGTGAATATTTTACATCTAAATGATCTAGACCCGGATCAGCAAAAACCATCGAACCAGTCGTAACAAAATCATCGATATTTTCACTCTTGTGCGGCGTGAGCGTGCGCAACTAGGGTTCTGACTTCTCCTAGATGCACCATCGCCTTCCGCATGGAAGCAGCCATACTCCTACTCCTCCTCCAGCTCCGGCGAACCATCGCGAGAAGAAATGCCCGCGGCCGGCAAATCCATCGGTGGTGCAACTGTGACTTGGGAACAAGACATACTTAAATATTTTATTTGCTGTTGCAACTCATATGCTTTTGTCAGGATTGTGAACATATTTCTTCTAAAACCGTTGCAACGCACGGGCACTTTTTTGCTAGTTAGTTTAAATATGGAATTTATTTGAAATGCTATTTTGGATGCATTTCAATTCCATTTAAATTGTTTCACATGTTCAAATTTCAAATATGAAAATATGTTTCAATTATAACATTATGTCTATTTTTAGAATTCCATTTGTGAACATGTTTGAATAATATTCTTTAAGTGGTTTATTTAAATAATATTTTCCATAAGGAAAATAATTATCCATGAGACATTTAATAATACAAAAATGATTCTTTCAACATATAAAGTAATCATATTATTACTCCATAATATTACATGTAGTTCTTAATTCATAAAAATGAATTCTCTATTTAATAAAATTTGATCACTATTATTAATACCTTTAATAATTGGATTTATTTTGTGTTATAATTGCTTCAGTCATTAATCCAAATTAATAATTACTTCATAATATGAGATTACTTGTGGTGTTTCTTCTAAGTGTTAATATTCAAATCATATTATCTTATTACCTAAAGAAAAGTTAAACACATAAGTAACTACTATTAATATTGGATAATATACCATCAATTAAATAAAATAAATACCCTTATGGTATGATACCAACAAATGTATACATTATTTATTCCTTCAAAAGTTATTCTTTTTGTATTCATGATTAATAATAGTACACCATTTCTTTAATTAATTCAAGTTGATACATGTTCTTTACAAACATAGAGATGATAACCAACCCTAAAACAACCATTTAGTAATATGATGTTATTTTACTTTATTCTTATGCTTATTATGATACTTTAAAGTTAAAGTTTGAAAACTCATCTTTCTTGTGAAGGAAACTTAAAGATAAAACAAATCTAAAAGTAATCACCAAACTCAAACAAACCACAAACATCGAGAGTTAGTTACGGGGTTTAGGACGATGCATCTCGTACTTATGCATAATAGCATATTGCTTCTTCAAACATTAGTCTTTACCGGACTAATGACGTTCTTTTCAGATTTTGGAGTCTTTATTGTATAGAAGACCATGGCTGCATAATCTTGCAGTTAAAAAGGCAAGTTCACTCTTGCTCATGTCCTACTTGATTATGTTTATCAAAGTAAATGCAAAATACTATGGTTTATCATTGCATGAAAAAGAAAAACATATTTTTGAATGATGTGAATTGCTATATATATTGTTGGTTGGCAGATGGAACCATGGAATGATGTAGTTGGTGGAGGTTCCATTTGCACGGGAAAGTATTATCTAGGATTTAATAACCAATGCCGTCAGCGTTCTTGCGCCGTAAATGAAGCGTTAACCATGAGACTTGGAATGGGATGGGAAAGTCATCTGTGATCTTTTCCCTTTCGCATGTCAACGGACTGCTAGTTCCGTAGGCTGTAGATCTTGCGGGACTACATGCACATGGGTGGGATCCCTTAATTCCACGGTTTCTGGGGTCTATGATGGATTGTAGGGGTTGTCTGGAACGGTCTATCTGTATGGTATAGGGGAGGACTTTGGATCCGGATCGGTTTACCATCAGATATAGGGGAGGACAGACCTACAAAAGGGTGGGCATGCGGGGTTGTTGGAGAAGCACGGCGAATGGCTTGGATCATCGACTGGGCCCCATACCAAAGAGAGTGTGGACGGGAAAGAATCGCCCGGATGTGCAACAAGGCGTTGATCTCTTATGGGTAAAGTAACGCACCTCTGCAGAGTGTAAAAAGTGTGACATGTTACTCCCTGTTCCGGGAAGGAGCTGCGAACGCTGCAGGAAAGGTGGCTCCATGAAGCCCTAGCACCTGTGAATGGATGACGGGCATAGTTTTCTGAAGATAAAATAAATCTTTTCCTAAAAATGTTTTACAAAGATATGCATGTTCATCCATGAACTTTTAGTATGGATGGTAGCTAGTGCATAAAACACCTTATTCCTATTAAATGAACTTGCTGAGTAACGCTCGTGTTGCTCACTCTTTCCTCCGTTGACCCCTGCTTAGATTATTGGAAACAGCAGAGGAAGGACAGGAATCCATAGCAATGTTGGTGAAATCTTCGACAAATAGTCAAATCAACCTGGTGGGCCGGAAGGAGTCAACCTCTACTTTGCCAACGGATGCGTGGCGACAACAGTGCAATGGTGGGCACGTCGACAACGATGCCTCTGGACAAGACGACTATAATTGGATGGAGGAGCACAACTCTAGACACGGAGATTCCAGATGGATAGATAGGGCTATGACAACAACAGTAGTGGATTAGGAGTTAGAAGTAGAGCTGGTATCCAGCTTAGTGTTTCGACTTGAGTCTTTTGGGAGTATCTTTTGCACGAGACCTACTTCTGTTTGTAAAGGAGGTTCTCGAGATTTTGTATTGAATAGTGTTGTAATTCTATAGTGTTACCATGGACCGACTATGTTTCTGTTGTACTACTCTGAAGGATGTAATATTTACGGAATGGTCCTTTCGTGAGTATTATGTCAACGACTTGTACACTACAACATGCAGTGGTGTGCTAGGTCACTACAGGTGGTATCAGAGCGAACGACCTTAGGATTAAAACCCTTTTAGGAGACTTGTAGGTTGGTAAGACTATAGGGAGTTATCATGTTTAACTAAACTCTATATTTCTACAACTATGATGGTTATTCACCTGAGAATAATACTGTCATATTTGTATACACATTTCCTTACCCAACTGGAGTAGATATTCTTATTTACTATTCTATAGGTATAATATTCATCTACCTTATTTTATTTTCTTCAACTTGGTATGATCAGTTAAGACTGTTCTGTACCAGTTGATACACCAAATGGATTACATCCATGTCAGTGTTATCTACATGGTATCATTGATAACGCTATCCTATGAAGTAGAACCCTATCATAAGTTCGTGATGGAGGAAGTCAGGAGATGTTTGATGATAATGGAGAATCATCGACATTCAACTATGAAAAGTATACCAATACCCTAAGGATGAAGTTCAAAGGGGATTCATCTGAGTATAGTCTAAAGTGTTAAGGAAATTAGGAGATGGCATAAACAATGACGGAAGCTACACTATGATGACCCACAAGTATAGGGGATCGCAACAGTCTTCGAGGGAAGTAAAACCCAAATTTATTGATTCGACACAAGGGGAGCCAAAGAATATTTATAAGCCTTGACAGATGATTTGTCAGTTCAGCTGCACCTGGAAGTAGACTTGCTCGACACAGTTTATCAGTAGCAACAGTTTTATGACAGTAGCAGTAGTGAAATAATAGCAGCAGTAAAATAAAGACAGCAGTAATAATTGCAGTAGACAGCAGGATTAAAATACTGTAGGCATAGGGATGGATGAACGGGCGTTGCATGGATAAGATAATTCATGAAATAGTCATACATAGGGCAATTGCAGATAAATAATAATAAGGTATCCAAGTAATAATCAATCATAGCATGTGTTCCGTATTTAGTCGTACGTGCTCGCAATGAGAAACTTGCACAACATCTTTTGTCCTACCAGCCCGTTTGCAGCGGGGCCTCAAGGGAAACTACTGGTAATTAAGGTGCTCCTTTTAATAAAGCACCGGAGCAAAGCATTAACACTCCGTGAACACATGTGATCCTCACGTCGCAACCATCCCCTCCGGTTATCCCAATTTCTGTCACTTTGGGGCCTCGGGTTCCGGACAGTGACGTGTGTATACAACTTATAGATATGATCCAAAACAATAATTATCTCATGATTCAATAACATGTTCAGATCTGAGATCATGGCACTCGGGCCCTAAGTGACAAGCATTAAGCATAATAAGTTGCAACAATGACAATAAGCACTACCGATGGATACTAGGCACCAAGCCCTAACAAATCTCACAACTATTACATGAATGATCTCATCCAATCCCTACCATCCCCTCAGCCTACAGCGGGGAATTACTCACACATGGATGGGGGAGTCATGGATGGTCGATGGAGAGGTGGCGGTGATGATGATGGCGATGATCTCCTCCAATTCCCCGTCCCGGCAGGGTGCCAGAACGGAGTTTCTGATCCCCGAAATAGGGTTTTCGATGGCGGCGGAGCTCTGGAAGTTTTCTGGAAAAAGCGTCGATCCCCCGAAGTTTTTAGGTCAGAGGCTTTAAGTAGTCCAAAGGGGAGCGTCGGGGGCCACACAGGGTGGCCACACCACCCCTGGGCGCGGCAAGGGCCCACCGCGCCCTGGGTGCGTGTGGTGCCCCTGTGCACCCTCCTCGCTTCGTCTTCTGGCTCCGTGGGTCTTCTGGAAAAATAGAATTTCTGGAATTTTTCTGGAATTTTCCTGAAACTTTGACTTTCTGCACAAAAACGAGACACCAAGGCAATTCTGCTGAAAACAGCGTTAGTCCGTGTTAGTTGCATTCAAATCACACAAATTAGAGGAAAAACAATAGCAAAAGTGTTCGGAAAAGTAGATACGTTTTGGACGTATCAACTCCCCCCAAGCTTAGCTTATTGCTTGTCCTCAAGCAATTCAGTTAACAACTGAGTGCGATAAAAGAAACTTTTACGAACACATTTGCTTCATATGATGTATACATACCTACTATATGATCAAACTTAGCAATTCATAATAGGAACCATGCAAATAATGACACCTAGTAGTTATGCAAATCATGAAAAGATACCAAAGTACTAAGAATGAATAACATAGCATACATCTATCCACAAGAATTGCAATGTTCGTAAAAAGATATGACAAAGTGGTATCTCGCTTGCCTTTGTTTGAAGGGCAAAACATAAATGCCAAGGCACCTCTGAAGTTCAAGTGAAGACTAGATATAAAATATCAAAGATAAGAGTATCATAGTTATACCTCAATTAATCGTATCCTGGGACAAGCACATTACACTAAGAACGACAGTTATGCTCTCGAAGAGTGCTCAAAGAAAGGATGGTGACTCAACATAAAAATAAAAGATTGGCCCTTCGCAGAGGGAAGCAGGGATTAACACGTGCTAGAGCTTTTTATTTTAAAAACAGAGGTAAAAATGTTTTGAGAGGTGTTTGTTAATTGTCAACGAATGGTAGCGGGTGAGAACAGTATTCTACCTGTCAAACGGACTTTTAAGAGCGGCTCCCATGAAGGACGTTATTTCTACCAGCAAGGCAGATCATCCCTCTTTCTCTTTGGTTTACACACATTCAGGTATTTCACTGTTTGTCATTGCTTACTGATGAATCAGGGCAAAAGTGTGAAGAGAATTAAGGTTAAAGTTGTAATTAATTGGGACTGGGCACCCCGTTGCCAGCTCTTTTTGCAAAATTATTGGATAAGCGGATGTATATGCCACTAGTCCAGGTGTAAAAGTCCATTTGACAAATAGAATAAAGAATAACCACACTAATTCCTCATGAGCTAGTAAACATTGACACAAAAAGGGAAATATTTTGAAGTTTTAAAGGTAGCACATGCAAATTTACTTGGAATGGCTTGAAATACCATGCATAGGAATTTTTGGTGGACTCTTTGGGATAACTTGGTTTAAAGGATTTGGATGCACGAGCAGCATTCCCGCTCAGTACAAGTGAAGGCTAGCAATAGACTGGGAAGCGACAACCACGAGAGCGATAACGGTCATAATCATGCTTGCGACAAAATAAAATTAACGGAGGCATAAAGATGATACTAAAACTCTGAGGCAAAATAGATCATCAAGGCTTAATTGACTTTATTTTTCAGTCATAACATGTGTGAGCATGTGCCAAGTCGAATCAAGTGAATTATTCAGAGGAGGATACCAGCCTGCCATACCGTTTTACGAATAGAACAATGCATGTAAATATCTATATGACATGTTATTCGCTATTAGCAATTTGGTACTGGTCATAAGAAGACATGAACTACTAAGTAATCATTAAATAACATAACCACTACCATGATAGCTAAGCATGTTCACATGAGTAGGTATATTTACAAAAATGAAAAACAAATAGAGTTCATACCAGCCTTTTACCACATCCGAATTGTCGTAGATCGTCATTATTGCTTTTCACTTGTGTGGCTTGAATGATGTGAAATGATAACCAAGCCCAAGTGGAACCACGGAAATTTTTCGAACTCCTGAAACAACTATACAAAACGGCAGAAGAACAACAAATATTTTTGGGTTTTCGAATTAAAGCAAGCATAGAAAGAAACAAGCAAACAAAGCAAAATCTTTTTGGATTTTTGAATAACAAACCGAAATGAAAAATAAAGTAAACTAGCACTACAAATTCAAAAGCAAGAGAAATAAAGGAAATATTTTTGGTCTTTTGGTGTTTTGCGAAAATGAAATGGATACAAAAAACAAAAGAAAAGAAACAAACTAAAACATGGATATACAAAGTACCGACATGATATGAATATGATAAAATGAGTGAACTTGTCGGCATACCTCCCCCCAAGCTTAGGCTTTTGGCCTAAGTGGGAGACAATCATCCCCATGGCCGCCAGCTAGGCGCGCCCTCAGTGTGTGACGAGGAGGGTTCCTCGTCCGGTAAAAGCTCGAGGATGCACCACCGTAGTACACGGTGTAGTCCTCAGGGGGCGCCACGAAGGTCTCCTGTCGGTGCTCAGGGTAGTGCTGTAAATGGAAATCCGGTGCACCGAGGTGGTTGTCCAAATCCTCCCTCGAATATGATAGAGGACCCCTGAAAACACTGAACAAACTAGGCTGTGGAAGCCGGACCTCTAGCTCAGGTCCATTAGCAAAAACAACTCTATACATCAAATGTCCAGTAGATGAATTAGTAGTAACAAAATCATGAAGTTTCATGGCAGCAAGATCAAGTCTTTCGGAATCAACAATTCATCAGAAGGATCGACAAAGACCAAGATCAGCTAAAACACGTGCAGCAATAATGCCTCCAAAGATGGGACCTTTGGCGGCAAGGCGGCGAGCAATCAAGGCACCAAGGTTGTAGGTTTTATCATTTTTAAGTGCATGAGCAAGAAAAGCTAGATGATAGCAAGAAATATTACTAGTGTTCTCTCTAGCAAGACACTCGTGGCAAGATAATATGTGAAGTACCTGATGGCTGGAAATTGAATGTTCCTTATCTTACCACGCTGCACTCTACGGTGATCATCATAGCTCAGCTCATGGTAAAGATCCAACAACTGGGCGGCTGTGATTTGATCTTCCTTGCTGTCCCAGATGGAGCAACACCTATGACCCTGCAAAATCTTTTCAAGTCCATGTTGCATGCACGATCATAAATCTTAAACTCAACAGTGGGGTTAAAAGTAGAGTTATTAAACTTAAAGCTTTCAACAAAAATCTTAGTGAGGTTAGCATATTGTGGCCTCTCATCCTGCATAAATTCCATCAACCAACATTGTTAATCATCCTTATGAAGTCATCATAAATCCCTGCATCTCTCATAAAGTTAAAGCATGGAAAAATAGATGGATGAGGAACACCATCATCTTCCTCTTCACCGATTCTTGGTGCCAAAAGATCCTCATTGTATGATGGCCTAGGTGCACCTCTTGATCTTGAAGCCCTTGTTTCCTTGAGGAGGATGGTGTTTGCCTCTCAAAGATTTCTCCATAAGTGTGTTTATCCATCTTCCTTTTCTGAAATTTTAAACAAACCTCATAAAAAATGATTTTGGAGTGATTAATTCAAGGGAAACACTAGGGAGACTTGCTAGAGGACTAAACATGCATCAAAACTAGTTAATCTAAACAAGAACAAGCATGCAAGCTCTAATAACATGTCACCTACAGTACCAAAATGCAAAGATATAAGCAACTAAACAAAATTCTATTTGGATAATCGGAGGAGTCACATACCGGAGAGCAATTGATCCAAATTTCAGCAGCAAAGATGGGCTGAGCAAGTAGATCGAAAAATCTCGAGCAAGAGCAGCAAGAACACGAGTTTGAGCAATGGTGGTGTGTTTGGTCGGGAGAGAGAAAGGAGTGGGAGAGAGATGAGAGAGTGGAGGGCCAGGTGGACCCCACACGGGCCTGCCCTCCACCGCGCCGTGGGGCGTGTGGTGGCCTGGTGGGTCCCCCTGGTCATCCTCTGGTACTCCCACGTTCCTTTTAAAAACTAGGACTTGTAAATTTTTCAGAATTTTTTGAAAACTTTTATTTCTGACATTTTCTGGGTGCTTTAAACAATGAAAACTAGACAAAATGAATTTATGTAAAGACCAAGCATTACTTAACTTTGCAAATTACAGTAGCAAAACAGTAGGTAAAAACAAAGTGAGAAAGAAAAATGTTGTTTAGCAATTTTATGCATGTAAAACATATTTGTTAACAAGGTTGATCAAGTCTTGCCACCAAATACATTTTATATGACATAAAAGAATTAAACCACATTGAACAATCATGTTACCTTAAATGGTATAGCTATAGATCCAATCATAATATTGAAGTTCTTCATGAGGTTCATATATAGGGCAATCAATACTTCCCACTTTGATACTTTTAATATTGGTAATTGTATTAACTCCAAATATTTGTCCAGCTTCTTGGGAAAATAAACAGTATGCTCTTTGTCATTAACATGGAAAGTACTTTTCCTTTGTTGCAATCAATAACAGCCCCTGCAGTGTTAAGAAAAGGTCTTCCAAGAATAATAGACATATTATCATCTTCAGGCATTTCAAGCACAACAAAATCAGTTAATATCAAGCAATTATTAGCCACTTGAACAGGAACATCTTCACATATACCAACAGGAACAGCAGTAGATTTATCAGCCATTTGCAAAGATATATCAGTTGGTATCAATTTTTCCAAGTAAAGTCTCTTGTAAAGAGAAAAAGGCATAACACTCACCCCTGCACCTAAATCACATAAGGCAGTTCTAACATAGTTATTTTTGATTGAGCAAGGAATAGTTGGTATACCTGGATCTCCAAGCTTCTTTGGAACCTTACCATTGAAAGAATAATTAGCAAGCATGGTAGAAATCTCTTCATTAGGAATCTTTCTCTTGTTAGAGACAATATCTTTCATGTACTTTGAATAGGGAGGTAACTTAATAGCATCAGTCAAAGGAATTTGCAAAAACAAAGGTTTCATCCATTCACAAAATTTGTTATAATGTTCTTCTTCCTTAGATTTGAGTTTCTTAGTAGGAAAAGGCATTTGTTTTTGCACCCAAGGTTCTCTTTCATTACCATGTTTCTTAGCAAGAAAATCTTCTTTAGTGTACTTTTTGTTTTTAGAATGCTTTTCAGGTTCCTCTTCACTTTCCTCTTTATCAGAAGCATCATTCTTATCTTTATCATTAGCATGTTCATTACCACTCTCAGTTTCAGCATCAGAGATAGATATACTATTTGGATTATTAACATGCTCATTGTCTTTAATAGGTTCAGGAGATTCCTCAACATGTTTATGTTTCTTCTTCTTCTTTTTCTTAGAAGGAGTAGTAGTTTCATTAACTAGTTGAGAATCTTGCTCAATTCTTTTAGGATGTCCCTCAGGATACAAAGGATCCTGAGTGGAAGCACCACCTCTAGTTGCTATACCAAAAGCATGTTTATCATTTTCTCTAGAAGCATTACCTAGCAAATCTTTTTGCACTTTAGTCAATTGCTCAATTTGAGTTTGAACCATACGAAAATGTTTAATGAGTATTTTAACATCATTAGAAGTTCTTTCCAAAACATCATGCAAATGATTAATGACATGAGAATTCTTTATGAAGCTATTTTCTATTCTCCAATTGAAATTGTTTTGCTTAACAATGAAATTATCAAACTCATCTAAGCATTGATCAGGAGGTTTAGAATAAGGGATATCTCTATCATCAAAGCGTTGGAGAGAGTGTACCTCAACTGTAGATGAGTGAGGAATTGGCTTACACAATTCTTCTATAGGTGGAAGATTTTTCACATCTTCAGATTTAATACCTTTCTCCTTAAGAGATTTCTTGGCTTCTCTCATTTCTTCATCATTCAATTCAATTACTCCTCTTTTCCTCGGCGTAGGTACCGGAGTTGGTTCAGGCAGGGTCCAATCATCATGATTTTGGCTTATCTTAGCCAATAATTCCTCGGCTTCATCTGGAGTTCTTTTCCTGAAAACACAACCAGCACAACTATCCAGGTATGTCCTAGATTCAACAGTTAGTCCATTATAAAATATATCAAGAAGTTCATTTTTAGCTAGTTGATGTCCAGGCCGAGCTCTAAGTAAAGAACAAAACCTTGCCCAAGATTCAGGCATTTTCTCTCCTCATTTTGCTTAAAGTTAAAGATTTTCTGTAAAGCAGCATGTTGAGCACTAGCAGGAAAATATTTCTGAAAGAAAGCATTGACTAAACCCATCGGGCTCTCAATAGATCCAGGAGATAAATCATTAAACCAAGTTTTAGCTTCATCTTTCAATGAGAAAGGGAAAATTTTAGTAACAAAGTAACTGCGTTTCTTAATATCATCAGAAAACAAACTACTCAGAGTAGAGAGAGTGTTCATATGTTCTACAGCACTTTCATTTTCAGTTCCTCGAAAAGGTTCTTTCTCAGCAATAGTTATAAAAGACAAGTCCACAGAGAAATCATAATCTTTATCTTTTATATTTATGGGAGATGTAGCGAATTTAGCATCAGGAGAAAGTTTATAGTTGACAGCACGTCTTTGAAGAAGATTTTTAATAGCATTAACATCTTTAGAGGTATCACAATTCATGCATTCATCAATAAAGTCATCATCAAGTTCAACATAAGTTTCCTCAAGATCATCACTAGTAGTTTCTCTCGTTTCAGGTGAATAAGCAGGTGTAACAGGAGTTTCATTAGGTGTTTCAGTATTTTCAAGTTGTTTAGATTTAGCAATTGTAGCATCTAGAAAAGGACCTAGTGAACCTCTTTCATCAAGCACAGTAGAAGCATCATCAAATTCATCAGAAACATTCTCAGATTCAGCAGAAGTAGCAGCACGTGAAGCATGTGCATGTGGTGGTGTGACAAGTTGACTTATAACAGACGGTGAATCAAGAGCAGCAGAAGTGTTCAGAGTTGTACCTCTCCTTGTAGTGGATGGCAATATGCGAACCTTATCATCACGAGGTTTACCCATGAAATGAATTGCAGCGAGCAGTATGACTCCCTGGTGAGCTTATAAATAGAGCTATGCTCCCCGGCAACGGCGCCAGAAAATAGTCTTGATGACCCACAAGTATAGGGGATCGCAACAGTCTTCGAGGGAAGTAAAACCCAAATTTATTGATTCGACACAAGGGGAGCCAAAGAATATTTATAAGCCTTGACAGATGATTTGTCAGTTCAGCTGCACCTGGAAGTAGACTTGCTCGACACAGTTTATCAGTAGCAACAGTTTTATGACAGTAGCAGTAGTGAAATAATAGCAGCAGTAAAATAAAGACAGCAGTAATAATTGCAGTAGACAGCAGGATTAAAATACTGTAGGCATAGGGATGGATGAACGGGCGTTGCATGGATAAGATAATTCATGAAATAGTCATACATAGGGCAATTGCAGATAAATAATAATAAGGTATCCAAGTAATAATCAATCATAGCATGTGTTCCGTATTTAGTCGTACGTGCTCGCAATGAGAAACTTGCACAACATCTTTTGTCCTACCAGCCCGTTTGCAGCGGGGCCTCAAGGGAAACTACTGGTAATTAAGGTGCTCCTTTTAATAAAGCACCGGAGCAAAGCATTAACACTCCGTGAACACATGTGATCCTCACGTCGCAACCATCCCCTCCGGTTATCCCAATTTCTGTCACTTTGGGGCCTCGGGTTCCGGACAGTGACGTGTGTATACAACTTATAGATATGATCCAAAACAATAATTATCTCATGATTCAATAACATGTTCAGATCTGAGATCATGGCACTCGGGCCCTAAGTGACAAGCATTAAGCATAATAAGTTGCAACAATGACATAAGCACTACCGATGGATACTAGGCACCAAGCCCTAACAAATCTCACAACTATTACATGAATGATCTCATCCAATCCCTACCATCCCCTCAGCCTACAGCGGGGAATTACTCACACATGGATGGGGGAGTCATGGATGGTCGATGGAGAGGTGGCGGTGATGATGATGGCGATGATCTCCTCCAATTCCCCGTCCCGGCAGGGTGCCAGAACGGAGTTTCTGATCCCCGAAATAGGGTTTTCGATGGCGGCGGAGCTCTGGAAGTTTTCTGGAAAAAGCGTCGATCCCCCGAAGTTTTTAGGTCAGAGGCTTTAAGTAGTCCAAAGGGGAGCGTCGGGGGCCACACAGGGTGGCCACACCACCCCTGGGCGCGGCAAGGGCCCACCCGCGCCCTGGGTGCGTGTGGTGCCCCTGTGCACCCTCCTCGCTTCGTCTTCTGGCTCCGTGGGTCTTCTGGAAAAATAGAATTTCTGGAATTTTCCTAAAACTTTGACTTTCTGCACAAAAACGAGACACCAAGGCAATTCTGCTGAAAACAGCGTTAGTCCGTGTTAGTTGCATTCAAATCACACAAATTAGAGGAAAAACAATAGCAAAAGTGTTCGGAAAAGTAGATACGTTTTGGACGTATCACACTACTACTTCTGATGTACCATGAGTAACTACATGAAGGATCAAGATATGTTCACAAATAGATGTTCTAGCCAGACGAAAGATCCAAGCTACATGGAGTTTAGTTCCATAAGAAACCAAGCCATACCACAACTACTCTTTGAGTACTTTGTCCTAGGATTACTTTGTTGCAAATGAGCAACTGGTGTAACTGAGGCAAAAAGTTGTTTTAACATAGGACTGTAAGGTAAGATATATAACTATCTTGTAGTGTATAGCATCTAAGCCTGGGTACTTGAGATGCTTTTACTCAAGGTACTACTTATTTTAGGGCTTATGTTGCATGATTGATATATAACTGCATTTGCGATTTATTGGATCTTATTGGATTTTTGATTGGCTAGGTTGGTACATGAAGTTAGAATTTGATGCCCAATGGCATGATTGTCACATTGAGTTCTTTTCTTTATGTTACTGATCTGGAGTTAGATAGGATTCATGTAAGGGAGAGATGTTCTCTCAGAAGTTTCAAACAACAATGAAAGCTCATGAAGAGAAGAAAATCAGGATGATCGAAGTAAACAAAGCTACACGTGGGGATGGACCACAACTCATATCATATCTGGATTCGGAGGTCAACAACATCAAAACATGGAAGGATGGAGGAACTACGAAAGTTCATGGAAGAGTACCATCACCATTTAGAGAAAAGTTAATCAACAATGATGACAAGAAAGCTACATGAGAAATTCTACCGAGACTTATCCAAGGATGACGATTGAAGTGAAGGACATCAAGCGGGAAATTGAAAGACGCTGGGTTAAGAAGCCACATGATGTAGTCATATATAGTTGTGAGTTGTCGTAACTTGACGGAAGAAATGGGTGTTGGAAAATTATAAGGCGCAAATTGATCTTTGGAGAAAGTTCGAGAAGAAGTTATATAGGACTTATATGTCTAAAAGAGCCATGAAGTTAGAGGTAGAGGAGTATGAAGCAACGATTCAATACTTAGCAGACAACAACAAAGCTAGATATTTCAATCAAGGTAAGATAGTAGTATCATCGAGAACAAGGGAACAAGAGTTCAAAGTTCAAAGTCCTAAAGGACACACATCAGGACCTTGGGAGATGAGTTCCTAGATTGTCGATAGCCCAAGAAATTAGTTATTTGGTATGTCGCCGACAGAGACATGTGATGTCGAGATATAGTGAAGTCATCGTCTATACGGGGTAACTATCGAGAAGGATGGATTGCCATAGGATTGACATCCTAGATCCAAGGACTTAGATGGAGGTTGAACCAACATAAGATTGAAGAGACACATCGTCTGATAAACCTAAAGAAAGGAATCAAATTCCAGCAACAGACAGATGAAAGAGTTGTTATATCAGCCGAGTTTGGACTAGATAACCAACAACCTATTCTATTTTAGAGTTATGTTATCACCAATTGCACCCTGTTGTGCAATAGGTCTTCTTCTCAAGACTCTAGGTAAGCCAACTGGAATGCTAGTGAGCGTGCTTATCTGATTTATCGGGAGATCTTATTGGTTGTTCACGTCATGGTGGACTTATCAATTGTTCTCCGGGAAGTTATTGGATGTTGGAAAGCATATCTCTTAACCGGAGGATTATGGGGGAATCACAACCTTGTGGAAGTACCTGGTATTCTTTGAAAAACCATTAGGCAAACTTGGTGAACGTTTGAATAGAAAGGTGGAAAGTAAAAGCAGATCCATTCATCGGTATAGATTTGGTTGTTACTTGTGACTGAACGGATACAACAGGATGAAGATCGACTAATAGATGGTCAGGATGAAGACAACCCTAGAACTTTCTAAGGGAAGAGTGAATCATGTAACCGGATAGTACTTTGCGAAGGACAAGATGAAAGTTGGAAGGAATACCATAACTGAGATAGAGCTGACTTGATCACTAATGCTCTGGGAGTTTTTCAGAATTCAAAAGAACTTCCTGAAACCTTCAAGAGATTCGTAAGTCAAAGGGGTAGTTTAACTCTGGAAGTTAAGAGTCACAAGGAGTATGATAGTCACAAGAGTTATGACTAGAGGATCTGAAGGTGATTGAGCGAAAGAAACTTGAGTTCAAAGATGAGAAAGAGTACCTTGTCAACCCCTGGATTCAAAGGGTTCGACAAGCTTTTAGATCAAGAAGTTATAGAAGAAGTCTGATCTGGATGAGAATCGAGAGCTCTACGCGAGTAATGAGACTACCACAACTGATCGAAGGATTGTTAAATGTCAACGGCAGGTTAGCCCAATCAGCAACAGATACAAATTAGGTTTGAACAAAGAATCAATTACATCCAAGACCACAACAGAGAAGGTTTAGAGAAAATGATGTTGGAAGAAGTGCTTTACACTCATCAATACGTGAGGGAAACCGCAACTTCGGGACGAAGTTGATTTTAAGGGGGAGATACTGTAATGACCCGTAGTTCAGAGAGTAGAAAGGGGTTAAATTAAATTTGTGCATGTGCATGGCATGCATCTGAAAATACGGGAAAATTTAAAACTTTTTCAACGAAGTCATAGAGTGTTCAACCACCACTCGAAAGGCTAGTTGCGAATGTCGTTAGTTTGACTAGTAACTAAAAACTTGGAATCCAACTTATGAAATTTACATCGAGGTTTCGCTGATGTTGGTGGATTAGACCTAGTCATCAACATGAGTGCTATAAACTTCAAAATCTTGTCTTAGCTAAATTCTCAAACATTTAGTTACAAACGAATAATACAAGAAACCATAAATCAAATGATGAGTATGACTTACATTATTAATCGAATAAGTACATATCTTAAAGAAAAGAAAAGAAGGAGTATATGGAAGGTGGATAAAAGACTAAACTAAATCTTAATTTAGATCTACTTATCCTATCAAGACTATCTTATCTTCTTATCTCCCAATCTTCTCAAATTCATTCTACTTGAGAAGGCAACACAAGAAAGGAGGAAGTCAACAAGAAGATTATGAAGAAGGATTTATTAGATATGCATAGAAGCTCTATGCTAATCTATCACTAGTATTTGGAAACTCCTATACCCAAAATCTATTCTTATTAACTTCTCTACAAATAGTGTGATATTCTAAGGTTTGTGTTATACAGAAGTAGTTTGGTAACAAGCCTAATCACCTTGTTAACAAATCACTCTTGTATGCTCAAACAATTGAGTGTCATATACAAATAAACAAAAGGTCAGATAATTCAGAACATCTCAACCTTTGTAATATCAGAAGTAATTTGGTGACAAGACTGATTATCTTGTTAACAAATTCTTTTGTATGCATAAGGCAATTGGATGTCATAAAGTACACATACATTCTTCTATAGCCATCTAATATAAAGCTTTGTTAGGATCAGTCTGGATGTCTTCACCACAAGGGTGAGGCCAGTGATGTTGAATACTAGACCAGGGACTTCAAGAACTGGACTTAAGTCCAGGTATTTGACTTAAGGGATCAATACCAAGTTACAGACAACAATGGAAGATCATTTGGAGCATTTGGAATTAACTAGGAAACTATGAGGTACAACCATGATCCATATAAGAGGAGTGTATCAACCCTATTATCTTCAGAATGAGATGTGGAACTAAGGAAGATTCTATTCTCATCATTTTATGTCACCTTAAGACCTGACCTCAGGCAGGATATCTGTATTTGTGCATCCACTTACATCTGATCATGTCTCAATATATTTAGTTGTCAGGTATCACAAGTCAAAGTCAGTAAGACAATATACTTTGTTGGGCATGGATTTGAATTATGACACTGTGCATACTCTATGTAGGCATCTCAGTAAACAAATCATGCATATATTGTTGGATAGCAACTTGATGTTGCTCAGGAATTACTAAAGCACCAAAACACAAGTTTGAATATTTATATCTATCTATATCTTGAAGTCAAACCATCAAATCATCTATAGTATTTGAAAATAACAAATACGCACAAATAAAGATTAACATAGCAAAGTATTATCATGTTGCTTTAATGCAAAACAAAAATAAAGAAGTGTAAAGTCACAAATTTTATGAAAGAGAAATAAATCCAAATATGCTCAAATTTATTTTAAATGGTAAATGAATACAAAACACATAAAGGATTTAAAATCCAAGTTCAAAATAAACTTGTTTGAGAAATTCTACACATCCTATAAAAGGAACTAAATCTAGTTATGCACAAATTAATTCCAAATATTAAATGAATTTAAAATACTCCAAATATTCAAATTTTAGTACTGGAATTAACTTCCTTGTGAAATTCTAAACATTGTAGGACTTTTCTGTAAAACTTCCTGTTACAAAAAGGCCCTCAAATCATTTAAAACAGGAGCCAGGGGCTTATTTACACTGTTCCTGCAAATTCCTGAAAATCCAGGGGGTTTTCTGCAAATTTGGCAGAGTCGTCTTCAACCTGGCGACGGCGCGCCATCGCCGTGTCCGCGTCTGCGCTGTCCGTCGCCGTGGATGCGCTGTGATGCGTGCGAACGATCGCCGCTGTCCATAAATAGCAGCCGCCGCTGTCTTGGAAACCCTAGCCGCCATTTTCTTCCCCAAACCTAACCCTAGCTTCTCGGGTCGCCGTCGATCGTCGCCGATTCCGACCTCTCCGTGCTACACTGAGCTTCTCGGGAGGTTCGCCGTGGCTCCCTCGTGCCCCTCGTGGAGTTTCGTGTGCGGTGGAGCTCGGGACGTGGAGAATCCCGTGGTCTTCCACAACTCCGGCCGCCGGCTGTCGATCACGGATGCGTCACCGTCCGTCCACGCCGTTCTTCACCGAGCCGTCCATCGTGCTCGTGGTGAGCTTGTGATTCTTCCCGTACCCTTACCTTGCACGTGTCGTGCACTGTCTCCGGCCGCCGCTAGAGCTCGTCGCCGGCCGTGCTCCGACGACCATTCGGGAGCGGCGCCTCCACCATCTGGTCTCCCTTGACGCGCTGCGTCCAGTACGCCCACTCGCGCTCGCTAATTTGCCTGCGTTCGTCGAGTCCGTGCTCGGCAGGGAGTTGACTCCATTGCTGACGTCATACTGACGTCAGCCAGTCAATCAAAATATTTCCTGATTTTCCTTTAGAAAATAAATTCCAGAAATTGTTTAAAATTGCTAAAACTTTGGAAATTCATAACTATTCCATATTAAATTAGAATAACACTAATAATATATCAAAACAATCAGAAAAATAAAATTTAGTTGTTAATATAAATAAAATACTTGTTTGACCAAAATTGTATCATCCAAAAATTTAAACAACTAATCACTTATTAGTTTAAATATGGAATTTATTTGAAATGCTATTTTGGATGCATTTCAATTCCATTTAAATTGTTTCACATGTTCAAACTTCAAATATGAAAATATGTTTCAATTATAACATTATGTCTATTTTTGGAATTCCATTTATGAACATGTTTGAATAATATTCTTTTAGTGGTTTATTTAAATAATATTTTCCATAAGGAAAATAATTATCCATGAGACATTTAATAATACAAAAAATGATTCTATCAACATATAAAGTAATCATATTATTACTCCATAATATTACATGTAGTTCTTAATTCATAAAAATGAATTCTCTATTTAATAAAATTTGATCACTATTATTAATACCTTTAATAATTGGATTAATATTGTGTTATAATTGCTTCAGTCATTAATCCAAATTAATAATTACTTCATAATATGAGATTACTTGTGGTGTTTCTTCTAAGTGTTAATATTCAAATCATATTATCTTATTACCTAAAGAAAAGTTAAACACATAAGTAACTACTCTTAATATTGGATAATATACCATCAATTAAATAAAATAAATACCCTTATGGTATGATACCAACAAATGTATACATTATTTATTCCTTCAAAAGTTATTCTTTTTGTATTCATGATTAATAACACTACACCATTTCTTTAATTAAATCAAGTTGATACATGTTCTTTACAAACATAGAGATGATAACCAACCCTAAAACAACCATTTAGTAATATGATGTTATTTTGTTTTATTCTTATGCTTATTATGATACTTTAAAGTTAAAGTTTGAAAACTCATCTTTCTTGTGAAGGAAACTTAAATATAAAATAAATCTAAAAGTAATCACCAAACTCAAACAAACCACAAACATCGAGAGTTAGTTACGGGGTTTAGGACGGTGCATCTCATACTTATGCATAATAGCATATTGCTTCTTCAAACATTAGTCTTTACCGGACCAATGACGTTCTTTTCAGATTTTGGAGTCTTTATTGTATAGAAGACCTTGGCTGCATAATCTTGCAATCAAAAAGGCAAGTTCACTCTTGCTCATGTCCTACTTGATTATGTTTATCAAAGTAAATGCAAAATACTATGGTTTATCATTGCATGAAAAAGAAAAACATATTTTCGAATGATGTGAATTGCTATATATATTGTTGGTTGGCAGATAGAACCATGGAATGATGTGGTTGGTGGAGGTTCCATTTGCACGGGAAAGTATTATCTATGATTTAATAACCAATGCCGTCAGTGTTCTTGCGCCGTAAATGAAGCGTTAACCATGAGACTTGGAATGGGACGGGAAAGTCATTTGTGATCTTTTCCCTTTCGCATGTCAACGGACTGCCAGTTCCGTTGGCTGTAGATCTTGCGGGACTACATGCACATGGGTGGGATCCCTTAATTTCACGGTTTCTGGGGTCTATGATGGATTGTAGGGGTTGTCTGGAACGGTCTATCTGTATGGTATAGGGGAGGACTTTGGGTCCGGATCGGTCTACCATCAGATATATGGGAGGACAAACCTACAAAAGGGTGGGCATGCGGGGTTGTTGGAGAAGCACGGCGAATGGTTTGGATCATCGACTGGGCCCCATACCAAAGAGAGTGTGGACGGGAAAGAATCGCCCGGATGTGCAACAAGGCGTTGATCTCTTATGGGTAAAGTAACGCGCCTCTGCAGAGTGTAAAAAGTGTGACATGTTACTCCCTGTTCCGGGAAGGAGCTGCGAACGATGCAGGAAAGGTGGCTCCATGAAGCTCTAGCACCTGTGAATGGATGACGGGCATAGTTTTCTGAAGATAAAATAAATCTTTTCCTAAAAATGTTTTACAAAGATATGCATGTTCATCCATGACCTTTTGGTATGGATGGTAGCTAGTGCATAAAACACCTTATTCCTATAAAATGAACTTGCTGAGTAACGCTCGTGTTGCTCACTCTTTCCTCTGTTGACACCTGCTTAGATTATTGGAGACAACAGAGGAAGGACATGAATCCATAGCGATGTTGGTGAAATCTTCGACAAATAGTCAAATCAACCTGGTGGGACTGAAGGAGTCAACCTCTACTTTGCCAACGGATGCGTGGTGATAACAGTGCAACGGTGGGCACGTCGACAACGATGCCTATGGACAAGACGACTATAATTGGATGGAGGAGCACAACTCTAGACACGGAGATTCCAGATGGATAGATAGGGCTATGACAACAACAGTAGTGGATTAGGAGTTAGAAGTAGAGCTGGTATCCAGCTCAGTGTTTCGACTTGAGTCTTTTGGGAGTATCTTTTGCACGAGACCTACTTCTGTTTGTAAAGGAGCTTCTCGAGATTTTGTATTGAATAGTGTTGTAATTCTATAGTATTACCGTGGAGCGACTATATTTCTGTTGTACTACTCTGAAGGATATAATATTTACGGAATGGTCCTTTCGTGAGTATTATGTCAACGACTTGTACACTACAACATGCAGTGGTGTGCTAGGTCACTACAAAGGCGCTCCTTCTCGTCAGGGCGGGGTACCTCCTGCTTGCTGTGGTCGTTGGCTCCAGTGTCCGGATCGCCGTCGTCTTCGCCGCCATCTTGACCTACTCCGGTGAGGAGCACACTACTACCTTTGGCGTTCTTCTCGGCCAAGCTAAGGCACAGATCAAGGGGCCATGCTCACGCTCGCCTTCGTGCTTCGTCTACGTCCTGGAGATCGTCTGTGCCGTGCTTGTGTTGGTCATGGCATCGATTCTTGCCATTCTCATGGTGAAGCAGTACTTCGTGGCTACGTTTCTGGGCTCGCTGCTCGTCCTAGCCGTCGCAACAAACGCACCGGTGGCCACCGGTCTCTAATGTTGCGCATATTTACAAGTTTTTAGAGGGCTAAGTACGATTCAATTAGTTGCTAATGACAAATTAATAATTTATCAATGACCATCATACCCTTAATTACGAAGGGGTACGGAATGTTGCGCATATTTACAAGTTTCTAGAGGGCTAAGTACGATTCAATTAGTCGCTAATGACAAATTAAAAACTTATCATTGACCATCATACCCTTAATTACGAAGGGGTACGGAGCGATCTCAGCCGTTGGTGTGTTTAAATTTGGGCGGAGGGGGTACACCGAAGCGGAAGCCTTTTATCTATTGCCGTTTTATGCAGCTACGCTTTAGCTCATACGATACATTGGCCATGTTGTTATTAACAGTGGAAACGAGCTCGCTTCCATTTCAATTTCAAGCAAAGCTCCCCTTTTACAGTTCGAAGCAACAAGCAGCTGAGTGTATCGCACCGTCCATCCCGACCACGCCGCACCCCACCTAGGTTAGGCAGGTGAGAGATGAGATTGTAGATCGGAGATGCGCCGGTTGCCCAGCCGCCAGACGTGTGCCGAGCTCCTCCGTCGTCTCCGCGTCGTCACCCGAGTAGTCTTCGTATGAGGATCGAGCCGTGTTCCAGTAAAGCCGCCCAAATAAGCAGCTCCTTTTGGAGCTGCAATTAAGAATCGAAGCAGCTCTCCTTTGTGAGCTGCAATCCGCAATCAAGACGCTCCTTTCGGAGCGGCAGTCCGCAATCAAGTGGCTCCGAATTTCAGAGCCGCAGTCCGCAACCAAAGCAGCTCGCTTTAAACGAGCTGCAGTCGGAACTCGGCCCTCTTTCAGTTTGGATTACAGAAGAAGCTCGAATCCTTCTCCACTTCAATATCCGAGTTGCCACCGGAGGCGAACCAAAGCCGCTATATAATCTGCCTTCCCGGCAGTCATCATAATTCGTAGGACAGCAGCAACTCATCCGAAAACCTCTCCGTCGATGGCGAACTCTCATCTCCGGCGACCGGCTGCCAGAGCGATGGGCAAACCATCCGTCAAGGGCCTCAGCAGTTCGAACCGATGGTCCTCCCTAGCCATGCTGGACTCAGAGGAACGCGATCAAGATGATTGGATCAGCAAGTTACCTGATGACATATTGCTCAATATTGTCGGGCGACTTGATACCGCAGACGCCGCAAGAACCACCATCCTCTCCACACGGTGGCAGCACATCCCTGCTATGCTCGCCAAAATTTGTTTGTCCGTTGGTTCCTTTGACCCTGAGAATGACAGGTCAAAGTTGACCTGTGAGGATGTAGTTCGGGCCAACGCAACCGTGCTTGAGGCAACTAGGAGCATGCTGCAAAACAGGACGACAAGTCTATATACCATAAACCTCATCGTCATGCAGTTTTTCTTAGGAGACGGATCAATTAACATTTTTTTTGAGAGGGGAAAGGGGTGAGATTACACAATAGGCAGAGAGCACTCGGCCTGAATCACACCAGCGATGTCAGGCGGGTAATCATGTATCCATTGCTCTGTTCTTCCCTGCACTCTGCCCAAGGCTGCGAGGCCGTGGCTTGCGAAGTTCGCATCCCGGCCAGTCTTTCTGATCAAAATCTTCCTTTCCCGAAGTCGATCACGGATGATAGTAACACACATGGCATATCTTGACGAGTTTGGCGTCTTGTCCTCGATAAGCTTGATGGCGTCCGCACTATCAGACTCCAAGACGAAACTACTTGGCGTCCAATGGAGTGCGAGTACCAGGCCTTCCTCAATAGCACAACAATTCGGCTTCCAGCGCATCCTCGCAGGTATGCAAACTCCTGCAGGCAGCAGCTAGAACCACACCATTATGATCCCGTAAGATCATGCCTGTACCAGCTCGTCCGTCAGAAGAAAAGGCGCCGTCGACATTTAGCTTGACCTGCCCACACACCGGAGGTAGCCACTTCTGCTTATGTTTCTGTCGCCCATCCGCCTGATGCTTCTTCTTGCTCCATCCCTGGACTGAATCCACTACCTGTTTGCCCTTCTCAATGTCCACCACCGGGTTGTTCCTGATCAACATAAGCGAATTTAGGTAGCTTACAAGGAATTGTTTTGAGCTCTCCACAGGGGCTGGCTGTTTCTGATGTGTGAGTTCATTATGGACATGCCATACTCTCCAGAGCAGCATGAGAAGTGGGGCGCGTTGATCATCATCACATTTTGCGAGGACATGCATGAACCAGTCAGCATTTTGTTCAAATAACAAACCATTAGGCGGCAGATCCCAGACAGTACGCATTGCTTGCCATAGGTTATGAGCGTGGGGGCATTTAACCATGGCATGGAAACTCGACTCATCTTCAGTTCCACATATCGGACATGTGGCAATGGTGTCCATGCCTCTTCTCCTCATGTTTAGTTGCGTAGCCAGTGCATTTCGTGCAAGTTTCCATGCAAAAATTCGCACCTTTGGAGGTACCGGGCACTGCCATATCAACTTCCAGTCCGGACTTTTTTATTAGAAAAGGGGAGAAGCCCCAGCCTCACTTCCAGTCCGGACTATCTCCACCTGGCCAGACTATTGCTGACACCATAGCAACACAGAAGATTGGGTCAGCTGTGTTAGACTATTGTATTACGATACCTTCTCCTCGTTGTAATCCTATTCGGTTTGTACTCCAAGTCTACGTCTAGCCTATGTCGGTTGGGATATTGCCCTTATCTCTACTATATAATATCGTTAAAGGTGATGGTCGGCGGCGGTACGTCATTTTTTTGGACCGTTTTGCCCTCCCACCAGATCGCATAATACGCACCGATGCCATCGTACCCCTTCGCGTCGTGGTCTTTTTGCAATTTACCCCTTAGGAATAGAGAAATTAACCCGTGGTCCCACCCTTATCCACCCGGTGCGTTCGATCAATCGATCCCCTCTCCTCTCCTCTCAGCGGCGGCGGCGGCAGCGACAGGAGATTCGCATCGTCCGCCAGCATGGGCATGAGGCAGGCGAGGTCAGACTCGAGGACCCGCAGTCCCCCGAGCTCTCTTCCTCTCCCTAGATTCAACAACCCCCCGCCGCCGCTCCTCTTCTCGCCGGCTTCCCCTGCGCCGCCGCCCCGTCTTTCCCACCCCCGGACCGTCCTCACCATCGCCGGCCTCTCCTTCCCTCCTCTCCTCGTCGTGCGAGACGTTCTCCCGCACCAGAACGCGCCGCCGGCCCAACCTTGCAGACGAGAGAGGCGCCGCCGGCCCGGAGCTACGGCGTTGCGGCCGGCTTGTTCGCCGGAGCGCGCGTGCATCGCACTATGCGCGGTGCTCCGTCGAATTCGCCAGCCCGCGACGCACGCGTGGCCGAGGGCCTGCGGCGCGGTGATGCACGCCGGCGAGATGGCGCACCACCAAGACGCGATGCTGCCGACGCGAGCCACGGAGGGCTGCGCATCCCTTCGTCCGCCGCGCGCTACCAGGAGCGACATCAACCCGCTCGCTCGTCTTCCTCCGACGTGGGGACGGTGGCTTGTTCGCCGGCGTGGATGCGGCTCCCCACCGACCTGCGTCGCCGGTCCTTTGAGGCCTCCTCCTCTTCTTGGTATGCTACTACTGCCTCTCTAGGTCTTGATTTCCTCATCCTGATTCATAGTTGTAAACAGAGATCTTGAGTTCTCGGGGAGCAGATTGGCAACTGATGTAGTTTTAGTGCTAGAAATTCGGCTTCCTGTACTAAGGTGATTATAGCTGCTTACTTGGTATTATAGCTTGGGTTTATGCACCGATCTCACAAGTTTTGATGCATGATAGAATAGTGTGGTGATGTTCTTTTGGTCGCAGCAAGCAAAACATGATCTTGAGATTGTTAGGTGTTGTATTTAGGTGAAATTTGAACCATTTATTCAAATTGTAGGACGTTGACTTGCTTGAAAGCCTAAACCGTAGAGTCTTGCAGTTTTACGACGTGGAGTATTTTTTTTGGCAGCCTTTAGTTATTAGATATGACTATATAAGCTCTTACTCTGTAGAAAGATAGAACCTCTTAATTCCATGGAATGTGGTATAAATCCACAAGGACAACATATCTGTATGTGAAGGTTCTGGAATAGTTTTTTTGTGCCGGGGAAGGAATCAGGTGACTAAAGGTCCATAGAATGTGTTCTGGTAGTCCTCTGCTCCTTTCCCTTCCTGACAACGCCATATGTACTACTGGTAGGACTGCCTGCATTGATTCCGCTGAAAAGATTTAATCTTCTTTGTTGGTGTACACCTAGCAGCGGCGGATGTGGCATGCTGCTGGTGTCGCTGGAGAGGACGACACAACCTGCGTCCTGCGGTTCAGCGGTGGGACTTTGTTTTACTCCATTTCAGTCAGACGAGGTTGCCATGAAATATCTGGAGCTTGATGGACACGAACCGTAAGTTTGGGCATACCTGTTAGTTTCTCTTGATCTCATGGCAGCATGCCAGCATGCAGGCGAATTCCCTTCTTACTGATATATTCATTGCTTGTACAGTGGCAACAGGTTTATGAGGGTTGAAAGGTGCAGGATATAACCGCTAGTTCGAAGAGGCAAAAGAAGTCAGAGCACCAATCTAATCCTGAGAAGCCCGAGGGATGCCTCTCGGCGTATGTCGGCAACCTCTCATGGAATATTGCTGAGAAGGACCTGCGAGATTTTTTCAAGTCATCAAGGATTGCATCGATAAGATTTGCCATCGACAAGAGAACTGGTGATTCCCGTGGTTTCTGCCTTGCTGATTTCGAGGACGACGAGTCTCTCGAGAAAGCGGTCAGGATGAATCAATCTGAACTGCGGGGAAGACCTGTGAAGATAGCGAATGCTACCATCAACAGGAGATTCACATTTTATAATTGGCATTGACATGAGTCGTCAATTCTTTTCAACCATCGTCAAATCTTTTCAACAAACGAAGTTTTTTTCTACTTATATAGCTGCTTCGTTCTTTAGTGAAAATTCTTATTCTGAATTGTTATATGTGGGAAGAAGATGTAAATAGATAAACAGTAATAGGAGAAAGATGCATTATTTTGATCTTGTATTAGTTTCTCTTCTGAAATCTACAAACGGATACCATATTTCTGTTCTTAAATGATTTCCATATCTCCCTCCTTTACTCTGTGTCCAGCTGCATTGTCGACTTGTTCAAGGTAAATTGTGTTTACTACGTATTGAAGCACTGACATTAAGCTATTTCTTAAAGTTGTCTTCCAAGAACAATCTTAATTGGCGGGTTGTTTCTTTCTATATATATGATGTTGAACAATACGTTTTAATCGAATTACATTGTAAGTTATATGGCTATCCTTTCTATCATGTGAATTTTCATGTGTATTTTGTTTACAGTCGAAAAAAATGAGTAGCCCATTGCAACGCACGTGCATTTTGCTAGTATACTTTGTAATACGGCTTGATCAAATCAATCAATATACAAGTTATATTATTCTTCATGGTATCAGAGCGACGATCCTAGGGCATGGCCGTCCCAACTCCACCACCACCGCCGCCGCGAGGCTACTTCGAGTGGCGCGCCGCCATGGCCGCCGCCACACTCGCCGCCCAAACAGCTCCCTCTACCTCTCTAACCCTAGCTCCTACAATCCCCACTACAATTTCTTTAGCCGATACAATCTCAGATGTTACATCTCTTATCCCAATTACCCTAGACCTAGCAGCCCACAATTACTACCATTGGTGCCATCTTTTCGACATACACCTTGGCCGCTGCAATCTACGCGCCCACATTGCTGCCGACTCTGTCCCGCGCCTCGATGATCCAAGCTGGGTCAAAGATGACCTCTCCATCATCCAATGGATCTACTCGTGCGTGTCGACCGAGATCTTCAACCTTGTCTTCCGAGAAGCCTCTACCGCAGCCGCTCTCTGGGCTGCCCTTCGTCGTCTCTTCCAGGACAATGCCGACGCTCGCATCAACACCCTCAACACCGAGATTTGCAACACCGTTCAGGGAGCATCTTCCCTCAGTAACTATTGTCAGCGACTTCAGACGATGGCCGATGAGCTTCGTGAGTTGGGTGATCCCGTGGGTGATCGCCAGCTTGTCAACATCCTCCTCCAAGGACTCGGTGATGAGTTCAGGACGCAAGCCGCCTTCATACCCCTCATGCGGCCCTATCCCTCCTTTGCCGAGGTGCGCTCCCTCCTTCAGTCAGCCGCTGACGCAATTGCGCGCAAGGAAGCACGGCCCCAAGTCTTCACTGCCTCGCCACGGCCGCCGCAACCTCCTGCCACGGCAGCCCCGGCAGCACCACCACCTCCCGTGCAACCTCCCCCTGGATGGCGCCCAAGTCCAAACTACCGCGGGAAGAACCCCATGTACTTCCCCCCACGGCCTACCTCGGCGCCTCGACATGCAGCCACGCCTCCAGCTCCTCCCACTAGTGCCTCGACATCAACATCGGCCCCTCCAGCCTGGCGCCCTCCTCATGATCCATGGACAGGACTCGTCCAGGCGTGGTCTATGCCGTGGTCTGCACCCTCTCCCGTCGGCGCCCCTCCCGCATATTCAGGTGCATGGCAGCCGAGGATGCGCCACACACCGGCTCCCCTGGTTTTCTTGGTGTTCGTCCACCTGCTCAGGCCTATTATACTGCCCCCGCCATGGCTCCTTTTGCTGCTGCCCCGCCGATCCAGTATGGTGCTCCGATGTCGACTCCACTCTATC
Organism: Poa pratensis; assembly: GCA_947311845.1. NCBI lineage: Eukaryota > Viridiplantae > Streptophyta > Magnoliopsida > Poales > Poaceae > Poa > Poa pratensis. The sequence goes on along the minus strand of CAMZMU010000064.1, from coordinate 5,624,745 downwards.
ATGCTGATTCAGGAGCCTACTACCCGCCGATGCAGCTCCCCACGTATGCGGCAACACCACCTGCGCCCGCACCTGCACCACCAACAGCGCCGCCCTCTACCAACGCCCCGAGCTGGGATCAAGCTGCGTTTCTACAGGCCATGAATAATTTTGCTGCACAAGGTAACACAGGTACTGCTTGGATCTTTGATTCTGGTGCATCTAGTCATATGTCTTCATCCAATAATATGCTGTCAAATTGCACTCCATCATATTTTTCTTCCATAACACTTGGTGATGGTTCCTCCACTCCTATTTCATGTGTTGGTCATACTCAAATTCCATCTACAACCAAACCACTTCTCCTTAGTGATGTCTTAGTTGCACCAGCACTCATCAAAAATTTAATTTTGTTCGACGTTTCACCACTGATAATCATGTCTCTGTCGAATTTGATCCCTTTGGCCTTTCTGTGAAGGATTTCCAAACCAAGGCGGAGATCGCACGCTTCGATAGCTCCGGCGACCTCTACTCAATCCATGATGCTGCCACTACTGCGCTTCCATCCACCATGCTTGCTACGGTCGACCTTTGGCATCGGCGTTTAGGTCATCCCAATAGTGCCACGCTGTCCTCTCTACTTAGTGATTTCTCTATTCCATGTAATAAAGATCTTCATAATTCCTCTCTATGTGTTTCATGTCAACAAGGAAAACATGTTAGGTTGCCCTTTAGTTCCTCTAGCTCTTCTAGTACGTTTCCTTTTGAGCTTCTTCATTGTGATTTGTGGACCTCTCCAATATTAAGTATTTCTGGTTTCAAATATTATCTCGTTATTTTAGATGATTACACCCATTTTATATGGACCTTTCCTCTAAGAAACAAATCTGATGTACATACAATTTTTATTAACTTTCAACGTTATGTTGCCACTCATTTTCTTCTTCCTATCCGATTCATACAATGCGATAATGGTACAGAATTTAAAAATCTTGCAAATCGAAATCTTTTCCTCCAGCGCGGCATTCTCTTTCGGTTTTCCTGTCCATATACTTCCCCCCAAAATGGCAAAGCTGAACGCTCTCTTCGCACAATAAATGACATTATTAGAACACTTCTTATCCAGGCGTCCATGCCACCCACTTTCTGGGCCGAAGCACTGCACACTGCCACTTATCTCTTGAACATTCGCCCATCCAGTGTAAATCCTAAAACAACTCCCTTTTACTCTCTTTTTCTTTCTAACCCTAACTACTCTGAGCTACGAGTCTTCGGTTGTCTTTGCTTTCCTAATGTCTCCGCCACAACAATTAATAAACTGTCCCCACGATCACTTCCATGTGTCTTCTTAGGATACTCCGATGAACACAAAGGCTATAGGTGTCTTGATCTTGTTTCTGGTCGTATACATATATCTCGTCATGTAACCTTCGATGAAAAAGTTTTTCCATTCTCTACTCCCTCCTCCATAGTCAGCAGTCCCAACTCTGCATCCCACTCAACTCATTCTCGCAACAAAACTCCTCTCTTCACCCATCTCACACCCGATCTCACATCCGATCACGCACCCCAATCTTCTGTTGCATCACCCGATATTCCTGTCACGGCAGCGGATTTGCCCTTTTCCTCTGCCGCGGCAGCGCCCCCATCGCCCCCATCTCCTGTCATCACTACGTCATCCTCTGTCGCGGCAGCCCAAACGCCTGATTTCTCTGCCGCGGCAGACTCGCCCGTGTCCGCACCCTCCGCTGCGCCGGACACCTCCCCCTCCCCGTCACCACCAGCCCTACCACCACGTGCCGTCCCTGTTCTTGCTCCTATCAATGACCACACTATGCGCACCCGTGCCAAATCAGGTTTTTCTCAACCAATTCACAAACTTAATTTGCATGTCACCACCAATCTCTCTCCTATCCCTAAAACTTACAAATCTGCTCTTCTAGATCCTAACTGGGCCGCTGCCATGCGTGATGAATACAATGCACTTCTCTCCAACAACACCTGGCATCTAGTTCCACGCCCTCCTAATGCAAATGTTGTCTCTGGTAAATGGGTGTTTCGCAAAAATTTCACTCTGACGGTAGTCTCTCTCGGTATAAAGCTCGTTGGGTTTGTCGTGGTTTCTCTCAACAACACGGTATAGATTATGATGAGACTTTCTCTCCTGTAGTCAAACCTAGCACTATCCGAACTATTCTTAGTATAGCGGTTTCATCCACATGGCCAATTCATCAATTAGATGTTAAAAATGCTTTTCTTCACGGCTCTCTTAGTGAAACAGTATATTGTCAACAACCATTAGGTTTCGAGGATTCTACTTCTCCCAATCATGTTTGTCTTCTCCACAAATCTCTCTATGGTCTTAAACAAGCTCCCCGTGCATGGTTTCAACGCTTCTCTACCTTTCTTCAAACTATAGGTTTTTCTCCTTCTCGTTCAGATTATTCTCTTTTTATTTACCATTCTAACAGTCAAATTGCCTATCTTCTCCTTTATGTCGATGATATTGTTCTTACAGCCTCTTCTTCTGACTTTCTTCAACATATTATCTCTCTCCTCCAGCAAGAATTTTCCATGACTGATTTAGGTTCTCTCCATCATTTTTTGGGTATTGCTGTCACACGTGATAATAATGGTCTCTTTCTTTCTCAACGTCAGTATTCTCTTGATCTTTTAAACAAGGCCGGTATGTTAGATTGTCAACCCTCTCGCACTCCTGTAGATACCACTTCTAAACTCTCCTCTGATGGTGAACTTTATTCTGATCCTACTCTTTATCGTAGTTTAACCGGTGCCCTTCAGTATCTTACTCTTACCCGCCCTGAGTTATCCTATGCTGTGCAACAAGCCTGTCTTTTTATGCATGATCCCCGTGTCCCACATTATAATCATGTCAAACGTATTCTTCGTTATGTTAAAGGAACTATTGATCACGGTCTCCACATAAATTCCTCATCACCTGCATCATTGACAGCTTATTCGGATGCTGACTGGGCTGGTTGTCCAGACACTCGTCGATCCACTTCAGGATACTGTGTTTATCTTGGTAACAATCTTATTTCTTGGTCTTCGAAACGCCAGCTTACGGTCTCTCGTTCATCGGCTGAGGCAGAGTACAGGGCTGTTGCACATGCAGTTGCCGAAACAGTTTGGTTGCGCCAATTACTTGAGGAACTTCATCGCCCTCTTCATCAGGCCACAGTGGTTTACTGTGATAATATTTCTGCAGTTTATATGTCAGGAAATCCAGTGCAGCATCGACGCACTAAGCATATCGAGATCGACATTCACTTTGTTGGGAGAAAGTTGCTTTGGGACAAGTACGCGTTCTCCATGTTCCCACAACGGCACAATTTGCTGACATCTTCACCAAGGGGCTTGCAACTAAGCCATTTACAGATATTCGATTCAGTCTCAACGTCATCGAGCCTCCCGTTGAGACTGCGGGAGATGTTAGACTATTGTATTACGATACCTTCTCCTCGTTGTAATCCTATTCGGTTTGTACTCCAAGTCTACGTCTAGCCTATGTCGGTTGGGATATTGCCCTTATATACTTTGTAATACGGCTTGATCAAATCAATCAATATACAAGTTCTATTATTCTTCAAGCTGAGTTAAGTCTCTTGACAAAGAAGGAAGGCAAACGATAGCAACACAGAAGATTGGGTCAGCTGAGTTAAGTCTCTTGAAAAAGAAGGAAGGCAAACGATGCGATGATGACGACTTGCTCACTTACGGGAGGCAGGTCTGGTCATTTGTTGATGCTTGTCCAAACACATTCGGTGGCCTCACACAACTCAAGCTAGAGAATACAAGGCTAGGTGAATCAGATTTCCCTAAAATTTTAAGTCTATCCAAGCGACTGGAGCTCCTCCGCTTGTTCAACTGTGATGTGGGTATTCAGTTTTTGCTAGAAGTGGAACACCAGCAACTCCGTGAACTTGAGATTGTCAGGTGTGATTTGGAAAGGGTTGATCTTAATTGGCTACCAAACCTCACAAAGCTGACCATTTCATGTTGGACCTCTCGTCATGATCCTTTTTCTTTTGGTTATGTCCCACTGCTCCAGACTGTAACTCTGAGTAATACGGCTGTTTCATGGCACAAGATGCTCAAGTTAAGTGAATTGCTTGACAAGGCCACTGTAAGCGACCTGCATTTGAACTTCGAAAGTGAAAAGATTTGGGTTGAACCTGAAGGTCCAAGAGAGTTATGGCCAGTGTTCCACAAGCTAAGGTTTTTGAATTTGGTTGACATTTCTGAAGAATGTGATCTGGCATGGACGTTGTTCATTCTGGAAGGTGCACCTTACCTAAAGGAGCTATGCTTAAGGGTTTGGGATAGATGTGAAATGACATGGGATGAGGAGGATAGGAAGGAGTTTGAGTTCAGCGAGGAGAAGAAGGACGCTGGTTTAGAGTGGGACGCATCTGTATCTGATTTCAAGCACCACAATCTGGCTGTGCTCAAGATCTTTGGATTTCAATTGGAAGATAAGTTTGTGGATTATGTCAGCAGTGTCATGGAATCAGCTGTCAATCTCAAGTATATATACCTGTATGAGAGCCCAATATGTGGGACATGTGGGCACGAGAAGCGAAAGGACAGATACCCATGGACAAAGAAGCAGAGGATCTCACTTATCAACAGTTTCGACATGGATACTCACCCGCTTTTAAGGATTCACTTCCCAAGTGTAAGAGCCTGATGCTCACAGGTTGCTGGCTAAAGATGCTGCTGTGTATATCATGTTTTGATATTCCTTGTGATTGTAATGAAATTCAAGATATTAAGCATTGCTGATAGTTATGGTTCTGAAAACAAAAACAAAACAAAAAACTGGAAGTGCAGCTTGCTCACAGCAGCAGAAATAACAATGTCGTGCAACAGTCTGCACTGCCTTTTCAAAACAAGGTTGGAATGTGGAACCAATAATGTGAGAGAGACAATGGCAAATATGTGAAGCCGGATGAATAGATTGAAATCGTGGACATCAAGTGAAAGAGACAATGGCAAATATTTGGCGAACGTCCATCTTGCTTTCGTCGAGAGCTACACGGTGTGGTTGGTTTTATCTCGTACTCAGTCGAATAGGCAAAATTTTAAGGCATTCGTTTCTCATGGTTTGGCTAATAATTTGCGAACAGATGTGAACAACATTTGGAACCCAGACAAACACATGAGAGAATTTGGGGAAGGGAGACATTGTAAAGAAACTAAACATACACAACGGCTAAAAGTATTGTATACATTACAGATTTATTCAGTTAATGTTTAGCAAGCTGATTTAAATTTGAAGCTTGGACAAAATGGTGCAAACATCGTTGTTCATAAACTTGGTTCTTTCTTAAGCACAAACTGCATGTGGACAACTTCAGAATTTACTCAAAGCACAATCAAGCTTACACAGGAAATTCAAGCAAAGCAAATTCAGTGAGGAGCCGACCGTATTATTGTTTAGTGCCTAACCATATAACCGGAAGCGCAAGCTGCTTACACAGAAAATAGGGATTCCAGCAATTTCAATAGTGGTGTAGATCTTGGTCACTAAATCGTCTGCTCAGAGCAGTATCATACTATGGTACGTAGGACATTCGAAGCAAGATAAAAGAGAATGAAATCGACCACAGCAAATCTTTAATGTTAACCACAGAGAAGTTCAGATTCCAGAGAGCAAAAAGAGAACTACTCAGTATCAAAACATTCGAAACAAGCATTGATTACTAAATTGGCTTATAAGCTGCTGCTCGAGAAACAAGCACACCCTCTAGTAACCGCCCTTGAGATCGTTGACCACATCGTAGGGGATGGGGGTGACGGTCTCAATCGTCGTGCCCTCAACCATGAACCCTGGCTTGGGGCCTGCGGGCTGCCTCTTGGTGCTGATGACCTCACCACGGGCCTTGGCCTCCGCCTTGAGCTTGTCGTTGTTGATCTTGCGCAGGCGGAACTCCTCCTGGCACCTGGATGGCTGCACGTGCTCCACACGGACATGGATCCTCTTCTTGATGATACGGTTACCAACCTGTTGACAAGGAACAAACGTCACAATTCAAGATGTAACCATTTACATGAAGATATAATGCAGCTACAATCTCTGGGATCAAGTGATGCAAGATGCAAGCAGCCAAAAGATATGGAAATGCAGCTATAATCTCTCCGATCAAGTGATGCATGATGTGTCTACCAAATGTCGATCAAACAGTATATGGCAGCTGATTAGAGATGATATACCAACTCATAGTCGCCAACAATTTCAATCATATAAGCAGAAACAAGCAGTGGGCGTTATAAAGAATGCATTCAAAATGGGAGACAGATTAGACAAAACAAGCTAGGATAAGTATTAGCTAGCATGATATGCAATATGTAAACAAAACAAATGTATAGACATATATCACATTAGGCTTTCCCAACTGCTACAGATAAAGCATACAGAGAGGAAAGCCAGGATGACGTTTCTTAATGTATGCCCATCACACGTAAAACGTGCGCCACAAAACCTCTCCCGTGGAATACCACGCCACCCCATAGCTGAAGGGGGAAGCGCTCGGCCTAGGGCATAATCACAACAAAAGACATCTAATGCATAAACAGCACAATGCTGGGACAGCGAATCAATTCTCAAGCTCAAATATATCGTTGGCAAACTAACAACACACTGCAGGCCATTACAGAAATGTAACAGCTACGCAATCGAATAGGCAAACAAGGAATGCTAACAGTTCAATGTGATGCATAGCACCAATACGACTACGGACTGAATAATTCGTCACAGCCACATATATTAGAGGAAGATACTAGCCGAACAGACTAAGGGATTCGACGATGGAGCTAATATGGAGAGCATAACCAGATTCGTCAAACAGTGACATCAATCGAGACAACTCAACCAGATTCATCTCGGCTCCATCCCATCAAGGCGTTAGAGGTAACAGTAGCCTACTAGCAGCCCAGATCTAGACGACCACGGAGGAAGAACAGAGGGTGGGGTTTATCATCCATACCTGCTTGTTGATCTCGACGCCGATGGCGCGCTTGGTGACGTTCCAGACGCGTCCGGTGCGGCCGTGGTAGAACTTGTGCGGCATGCCCTTGTGCACGGCGCCGTTGACCTTGACGTCGACGTGCTCGCCGACCTTGTAGGTGCGCAGGTAGGTGGTGAGATTGATGTACCCCTTCTTGCGGAACCCGCGCGCGAACAGGTCGCGCGTCCGCGACCGCAGCCCGTGCCCCGCCGGCATCTTCCTCCCTTCTTCTTCTCTGCCTGCGGCTGTGCTGTGCGGTGGCGGCGGCGGCGGCGGGAGTGTGTGCGGCGCTAGCTAGGGTTACGAAGCGGGGGAGGTGGTGCGTATTTATAAATGGGGCTCGGGTGTGAAGTTGGGCTGGGCTTTAGTTGTTTCTTGCTGGGCCTAACATGGGCCGGCACGAGGATTACACGTGAACCATCTGTTGGGCCTCCAACGCAAGTCCCCGTGCGATAGAGAGTACGACCGCGTTCTTCTCCGACTCCAGCCGCCGCATCCGAGCTTAATTTCGTCGCCACCGTGTTCCCTTCGGCTTCCCCGGACGTCTCTGAGTCCCCACGTTGATATCTGCCACATCTTCGTGCGTTTTCCCCTCTCTGTCATTCCCTAGAACGGGTTGCTGCCGCGTAATTGGTCGCCAACGGTGACTTCGACGACCACGAACGGGCGGCACCGTCGAATACCTAGGAGCGCGCTCTGGACATGCCGATGACGGCATCCCAACGTTCCGGCCGATTCGAAACGCATTAGGAAGAAATAGTTATATTTGTGCGTCAAATTGGATTTCCTTTGCATAGTCTGGAACTTGTTGTATTGAGTTTTTGTGAAAAACTGTTCTGGCATTGCCAAGTTGTAGTTGGTAAATAAATTTTTTCAGAAGGTGAAACCTTTTTAACTAGGTAGAGGGCTTCTTCAAGATGTTATTTATAATTTTTACTTATTTTTACCCACCAAAAAATAATAGTTCACTATTTAGTTAGATAAGTAGGTTTAGATAGAGTGCGGCGATATGGCGCCCGGACGCTGATATTCGAATTTAAAAAATAATTAAATTTGAAGTTTTTGAAAAATTCAAAAAAAATACCATGATGTAGACAAACCTATGCACTACGCTTGGTACAAAGTCTTTATGTGAAATACATTGTATTCTAGCCTCAGCAAAAAAGACAAAAAAAAACAGATCTGGGGCATGTACAGTTCAATTTTTTTTTATCTAAATTGTTTTCGATTTGTCTTTTTTGCTGAGCCAAAAATACACTGTATTTTTAAATGAAACATTCCAGATTCGTAGTGCGTGTAGTTGGCTACGGCCAGGTATTTCTTTTCGAATTTTCTGAAATGTTTTAAAGGAAAATCAATATCGTGCTCCCTGTCGCCCGAGCTCCAAAGCGACTATTCGGGTTTAGATATTCCTATTTAAATTAAATTTGATTTGATCTTTTTTCTACTATAAATAAAGGACATATTTGTGGATCTAAAAGTGCTTTTTTTTTAAATATCACGAGTAATCGGAACCACTTCCAACGAAATCAGCAGGAACTTCTATAAAATATGAGAAATACCTAGGAATGTTTCCAGATTAAAGCAATATGTGATTGTACTTAGAAAGTGATTTAATTTTTTTGTACCTTGCGGTGTTTTGCTTTCGGGAAGCCATTGATAGTTGTTTCATAAAAAACCATTTTCGCCACTTAGAAAATGGAAAAGGGTTTTTGTTAAAAAGAAAATGAAAAATCCTTTCTTCAACATTGTTCTCCATCCAAGATACATGAGTGAGTGAAATATGGACTCATTTCGGCAAACTATGTTATGATAAAGGCCATGACCTACTCATTTGAGTCGAAAGCCATACATCTTTGTGTCTCATAGCTAATTTGTGAGAAGGGTTTTTCAGAAAAACTTCAGTAACCCATGTTTGTTATTTTCCTAGGTGGTAAGTCACATAAAGGACGCCACACGAAGATTTCCCATTTTTTTGATTTTGTTTGAAATAGTTGTGACTCACGCTAACCCTAAACCATGATCGTAAACCCTCCAAAACTAAACCTAACCGTACCTCTGAGTTCCAACAAAAAGTGCCTAAGATCTCTAAAAAAAAGTACATATTGTGGATCTAAAAGTGATTTACCAAAAATCACAAGCAAAATTTGTTACACTCGTAGTTCAAATCGGACCCACTTCCAGCGAAATCAGCAGGAACTTGTGTAAAATATGAGAAATACCTACGAATGTTTTTATATTCAAACTCAGGGTCATATGTACTTATAAAGTTGTCTATTGTTATTTGTACTTTGGGGTATTACGCTTTCGGGTAGCCGTTTTCATAGTTGCTTCACAAAATAGGCAGTTTTGACACAAAAAAATTGAAAAATGGGGTTTTAGTGCCAAAAAATTGATCTTTGTACCTATTGCAACATTGTGCGAAATTGCAATGTATATGCATGTGCAAAATTTTGGATCATTTCAACAAGCGATGCTATGGTTTATGGCCATGACCTAGCTTAACCCTAATATCCCAATTGACCACATAACCAAGTTGACTCCCTCATAACCCCCTCGAGGGCAAAACTGAGAAAACCCACCCCCAATCCTCGTACTCTAGGGGTTTTCTTGTAAAACCACCCTATTCCTGAAACTCTAGGGGGTTTTCTGTAAAACTAGGAAAATTGAGTCACACTGACGGCGAGACTGAATTCCGGCGAGCTCGCGCTGCTCGTTCTAGCACGCATGGGGGCTGGATTTCGCAGGGATCTGGAAGAGGCTGTACTGGGGAGCTGAATGAGCGGTGCTAGAGACGAAATGGTCACCGTAAGTGACCCCAGTGGGTCGGCGGCGACGGCGGCAGGCGAGTTGAGCGGTGGCTCGGCGGCAACGTGCAAGTCGAGCTGCAGCTCTAGGGTGGCGGGCGAGTCGATCGACGGCGGGCTGCACAAGCGGCCGCACGGCTGAGTTGCAAGCCTCCGGTCAATCCTGCAACAAGTACTCGAACACTCCATGTCCAGCTCGATCCGAATAGCACAGGTTTGCTGATCCATTCCCGTAGCATGTGCGTGTGTGAAATTTGTCAGCGATGAATATGTGTCCAACGGTTGGAATCTGAATACTCTTGCCATTGGTAGTTAGAAGTATATTGTATTTTATTGGGGGAAAGGAATTTGGCATCGGAGCAGGTAGTTGCTCCGATTCCCAGTTTTTCTGGTTTTGGAACTATACGTTGACAACTAGTAGTTCCAAAAGCCAAAAGAAACCACTTTTGGCACAACGCTGCCCTTACTATGCTCTACTTTAGCTTTGTCAACCAGTGCTATACAAGAAAGACATATGATTTTAAGAAGGTTTGGTATAAACAAAAAATCGCACGTGCTTTCTCAACCTTGGCGTGCTCGTGCAATAAACCGTGGACATTTATTACAGCAAGAAGATAACAGGAATCGGCCTCCACGTACATGATGAATAGTGCAAATAGTGAAGCTAGTCACTCACATGGAGAGTAGCACGTACTATCAAATGTAGAGAAAATTCCTATCTTAAAATTTTGTTCCTTATTTGACACCGGTTAAAAATTTCTTCACTATATAACCTCTCACTAAAATTGCTTTCCCTATATGACACTATAGTGTAAAAGGTGTTAAAGAGAGACATGAAAAGACCTTTTTACCCCTGCTTTGCTGCTCCTAATAACACGAATCAATTCCATGTCCAGCTAGCTCGATTTGGTTGTGTGTGGAGGCTGTAGGAGGCTAGGAGCACTAGCAGGAATGCATGCATCGCGTACGTACGACCAAAGGGAGCCCGTCGTCGTACAACGGTGAAATCTCCGGCCAGGCCGGCCGCGCGCGCTGCGTCTGTGTACGCTGATGTGCGCAGCGTCCGTGTCACGCCGAGCGCGTGCGCATCGCCGTGCCGGTGCTGTTCCCCGTTCCCGCGTCGCGCGCGTGACCGCCATTTTGTGGTCCTGGCAGTCTTCTGTCTGGGAGGGGCACACACAGAGGATTTGCATGCGAGCTCCAGGCCATGGCGTTGCTCTGCTCCTCCTCCGCCTGGATCCGCGGTCCACGCCGGTGGCTGACCTCCTGTGCGTCCTCCTCATCCGCGAGCCGCCACCCAGCCCGGCCGTGCGAGCGGGACCCTAGGATGCCTGGGTACGGCGATACGGATATGGATACCGATACCGCTATACGCCGATACGCCGATTTTTCAAAAACACGGATACGAGGATACATTTGTATATATATAATTAAGTTTTTTTTGTACGAGAATGAGAATTACTAGTAGTATATAGGAGTCTTCGTGGCTTTCTGTACATGCCTGCCACTTCCGATCATCATTTGGAGGAATACATGAGCAACATTCAACATCTGGACTGCATTTGATCGAGGCGGATAGCAATGCATCAAGTTCGATGGAGGGGTTCTGTATCCTGATGTATCCGATACGTATCCCGTATCCGATACGTATCCAACCCTGATACGCAACTTTTCTGCCGTATCCGCGCTTTCTAGGCGGGACCCCGGCGACCCTCCCCAACCCAGGTCCTCTGCCCCGAACGTCATGCCTGGCCGGCGCCGCCGGTGGCCTCGAGGATGCCCAGACCACGGAGAAGGCCATCTGGCGTCGGGCACGTGCGGCGATTCGTCGTACACGGTGGCCGCCAGTGTTTTGTCCGCAGACCTCGCCGGCGCGCCGCCGCCGCTCGGAGGTCCCCGCTGCAGCAGTCCTCGGGCCGTCGAACGCCTCGCCCGTTCACGTTAGCCATGCACCCCGTGGCGCCGCACTCTACTCGGCCCGCGCTAGCTGCGACCTGCGGGAGGACGGCCATGGGGATGTTGGAGCCTTCCACGAGACTAACCTCGTAGAAGTCGTTGCCGCCGGAGCCGGCCATGGTGAACTCCGCGAGGGAACACGGCGGTGCCGCGCTAGGATGGAGACAAGGGCATTTTTGTCCGCCCGATTTTTCTTTAACGGAACAGTCTAACAGAGGTAACGGTGGTGTCACGAACGGAAAGAAATTTTGAGGAGAGGTCATCTAGGGAAGAAAAATTTTACCGGTGTCAAATAAGGAACATGATTTTAAGAGAGTGTCACATAAGGAATTTTCTCTCAAATGTACTAGAGGTTCTATTCACGTGCTAGTTCCGGATGCGGACGCAGCTTCAGTGACTTCGCGTTCAAAAGTCACCGCTAGACTTTGGTGCCATCTCAGCCTTTTAAAACAGATCCAACAGCCACAAATAAATGCATTTAGTAAACTCAAAATTTAAACCGCTTAGAAAAATTTGAAAACATTCCAGTAGTTATTATATGTTGCGTTATAAATTCTGGGAAAGTGTCATCGGATTTGGAAAATCGTAAATATGGTTTTGTTCAAATTTTGACATGGAACTTAAAACGAGATTTATTCATAAACCGTATGCCCAAATCTTTCAAAACTTTGTCAGAACGTATAATTCGACATATGTTAATTACTGGAATTTTTTTAAAACAATCTGGGCACTTTATATTTTATGTTTTGCGGATGTATTTATCCGTGTCTGTTGGATCTGTTTTGAAAGGCTGAGATGACACCAAAGTCTAGCGGTGACTTTTGAACGCGAAGTCACTGAAGCTGCGTCCTTCGGATGCATACTCTGACAATTTTCCATCATCACGCATTGGTTAACTGTAACACCCATCACGGTTGTCATCTCCATGCACATAACGGACGGCCGGATGAGCTGGGGTAACGCGCCGGCGGGAGACCGAATCCACTCTCGAAAAATAAAGATAGAAAACAAAGCCTAATGGTTACTTTGAAAAGCTTGGACGATTAACCGTGCAACAATGAAAGGGAAGATTGAGGCTATATTTTTTGTCTGTGTGGACATGGAAGCCTGTAGTGACTCTCAGTCATATATCCAGATGACAGCCAACACAAGAGAGTTCATCCCCAACCTTTGCATTGTGATACATATTACAACCAACACATACAGGCACAAAAACCAGAACAAACACAATAAGTGTATAGATCTTCTTTGTGTCCGAACCCGTCCAATCTTCGTATGGGAAATTTCTCCGACATTATATGCCCTAATGTTGTAAACTCGTGGAAGTGCACGAGAGGATGGCAGTGCACCAAAAGGAAATACCTTGGAAGTCGTTCGAATCGACAGTCCCACCGTTTCTGGCACATCTAACAAATTAAGAATGGGTCCCGGCACTCCAGGCCCCTCGCGTCGCTTCCCTGGCGACGCTGGGGGCGAAGCCCTAACCCACCGCCGCCAGCAACCTCCACCGCACGCCGCTGCCGCCCGCCCTTGCCGCGGTGGCGGCGGGCCCCCCTCTCCAAATGGAGGGTGGGGGATTTCCTTCCCTGCAGCATCCAATAGGTGGTGGCTGGCCCGTGTGGGGCGACGCCGGCGGGGCGAGCGGACGCCGGGGCGACGGCCCCGGGAAGCGGCGTGGAGCGGCTGGAGGTCGACGGAGGCGGTCGAGGTCACGGCTAGGAGGTGGTCGCGCCTGCGGAGAAGATGGCGCTTGCCTAGATGGGCTTGGGCGGGCCCATCTGGGCCCTGGCGTGGCTGCGGGGTGTCCGGAGGCTGCGGGACGCGGTGGCGGAGGCGGAGGTGCCGGCGCGGAAGCAGGAGACCCCTGCCGACGTGCTCCGGCGCCCGGGCGGCGCGGAAGCCGGGGCGGCGGCCCCGGAACGAGGACGGTGCGGCATGGTTGCACGGCCAGGGGCACCGTGGCCACCATGGCCGTTGGTCTTGCTTGGCGGTCGGCGGCAGGGCTGCGCTGCCAGGGTCGCCGCTCCTCTCTCTTTGCGGTCGGGACAACCTCCAGGTGAAAGCTTGCTCCGACGTGGTCGGAGCCGGCGACGGCGGCGCTTTGTTGCGTCGTTTTCCCTCTTGGGGGCGTCGCTATGGAGTGCTCGTTCCCGCCCGACGTGGGTGGTGCTAAGATTTCCGGGTGAAAGCCTAAGCTCCATCGGGAGCGGGCGGCGACGGCATACATGTTGTTTCCTTGTTGGAGGCGCCGCCTTGGAGGTTCTTAGCCCTCACGGTGTGTTGGGCTCGCGGCGCTCGGGGAGGGCGGTTCCGTTGTCAGGGGAGCGGATGACCGGGGCGGCGGCCCCGGACGGTGGCGGTGTGCCGAGACGGCGGTCTCGGTCTCGCACGCTACGACAGTTCTATGAGGCAGAGCCGTTGTCTAGCGGGGGTCTGGGTGGCGACCTGGATGAAGACTGCGCAGGCAGAGGGTTCGTCGACCTGACTGGATCATCTTCGGGCGATGCGAAAGTCGATCTGGTTGCTTCTCCGGGGCGGCGGCCCCGGTACATGGTGCTTTTGGTGACAACCTGGATGAAGACTGCGGGGGCAGTGGGTTCGTCGACCATGACTGGATCGCTTTCGGGCAATGCGAAGGTCGATCTGGTTGTTACGCCGGGGCGGTGGCCCCGGAGCGGGTGGTGTGTGTTGTGGCGTTTGTCGGCTTGGGTCGTGTGGACGACGAGGTTCTTCGTTTGTGCCTTTCTTTTGTACAGTTTGTATGGTTTTTGGACCCGGTTTTCCTTATAAACTGGGTCAATTATTTCTATCTATTCGAGCGGTGGTGCGACCACCTTGTCCTAAAAAAACAAATTAAGAATGCGCTGAATGAGTTAAAACTCTGGCTTGCAAGCTGGTCCTACGAGTGATTACAATTGTTTAAGACCTGTTCATGCCTAAATTCCTCAGAGGTTTACTTCTAAATTAGTCAGGCATGGATATTTATTAGATCCATGTAGCAGGTAGTAGACTTTTGGTAAAGAAGGCTGGCGGGCGGCTAGTGATGCCAAAAATGATTGTGACCTGCCTCCGTAGAATGCATGCGTATATATTCTAGCAAATACTGATCAATCGTCCAAGCAGAGCACAAAGATAATTATAAATATGTTTATATAATGTGTATATGGCCGTGTGCGTCAACTGATGCAGAGGCCGCTTGTCTATCTTACTTGAAGAAGAAAAATGTTGCGCACGTGTACATGTGGGGTGTATTTAGTATTCTATTTATCTTATGAAGGTGTTGTGTCTTCACATTGTAAATTGTAATATTGACCTGTAATTATGGCAGTGGTTCCTATTTCTACATAAGGTATTGCAAGTAGCATGTTAGGAAATCTGCTGCCTAAAAATCGAGCACAATTGAGCGGCAACTATACCCACTCCGTGTCACTAGAAAAACAGAGATAGAAAACTTAGGGGGTTTCTCCACTACAGGAATGATCTCGGCTCGTGGTTACTATGAAAATCTTAGACGTGAACCATGCAACAATTAAAGGGATGATTGAGCTATATTTTTTGTTTGTGTGGAAATGGAAGCCTGTAGTGATTCTTAGTCATATATCCAGCGGCAACATAAGAGAGTTCGGCTCCCGGCTTTGCATCGTGATGCATAGGACAACCAAGATATATAGGCACACAAACCGGAACAAACCCGTTAGGCCCCGCTTAGTTCGTCTTTTTTTCTTCCCCCGGTGGAAAACGACCGATTCCTTTGTAATATTACGGAGCTTTTTAGGTCCGTTCAATTCTACCGGCCATTTCCGGAGCAGATACCCCGAATCCAAGCGGGGCCTTAAGTGTACAAATATTCTTTGTGTCCTAACCCGTCAGATTTTCGTATCGGAAATTAAACTTGTGGAAGAGCATGAGACGAGGGCCGATGTTTGTTTATGACCAAAAGAAAATACTTTGGAAGTTGTTCGGTCTATGAGACCCACCATTCTGTCACATCTAACAAATTAATAATGCGCTGAATGAGTTAACCCTGGCTTGCAAGCTAGTCCTACGGGTGATTACAGTTGTTTAAGACCTGTGCGTTCCTAAACCCTTCAGTGGATTACTCCTGAATTAGTCAGGCATGGATATTTATTAGATCCATGCATCTATCCATGTAACCGGTAGTAGACTTTTAGTAAAGAAGGCTGGCGAGCGGCTAGTGATGCCAAAAATGATTGTGACCTGCCTCCATATATAGAATGCATGCGTATATATTCCAGAAATACTCTTGGACGCAGTATGGAATTATATTCTGGGCAAAACTAGCAATTAGATGCCCAACTTGAAATATGTAATTATATCCTGGTCAAACTTGCAAGCGAATGACCAACTTCAAATATGTAACTATTTATATAAGATGTATGAAGTTTCGACCAACAAGTTTCGGCAATGCAATAGAATAGACCCACTTGTGAATAATTTAGTCCCGTTGCATGTATCAATTTAAGAAACCATGGGTGATATGCATCTAGGGATGGCTGAGAACGACAAAACCTTAGCTTCCGAAAACAAAGGACGAAATAGGCCCAAAGGATTATGACAAGAGGGGGCTCCCGTGTCTAATTAAGCTTCCTAATTACAAATAACTTAGGATCTATTTGATTCAAAGGATTTGTGTAGCAATTTTTAGAGGATTGAAATCCTTAGCAAGTTTTTCTATGTTGGTTGTTTGATTTGTAGAATTAAAACCTGTAGAAATTTTTCCTAAAGATTTTCTTGCAGTACATTTCACAGAAAACATAGCATCCACTATAACCTCTCGCAAAGAATCATTTGAGTTTCCTGTGAAACAACCATACAAAAAATCCAGTAGGGTTTTTCCTAAAGATTTTCTTGCAGTACATTCCTATCCTGCACCTTTTCTATTCCGTGTTTTCAAAATCCTGCGAATTAAAGAGGCGCTTATTTGGTACTGAACGCAGAAACATGCCCAAAAGTATGTTCAGCGGTATAAAAAATATGTACATGTTAGCCTCCCAAGGGATAACTGGAGTGTGGGTCAACGCCAGCTTATTGCACTGGGTAGGGCGCTGCTTAGCTGGCAAAAATCTTGGTGCCTGATGAGGCAACTGCATCGGTTGAAAGTTCAAACAGCTACAGATAATCTTATGCAAAAGATTATTCTTAGCGAATTTGAGGACCGTCTGTACCATTGCACACAGGATCCCGACTGTCATCGACAGTGACCTAGTCCTGGTGCTTAGCGACTCCTTCACACATGTTAACCAAGTCAACTTTCCAGTCCTAGTTAGAAGATAACATGCTCCTTCATCGGTCAATTTTACAACGAGCACAAACTTGGATCAATGACATTTATTGGGAATTGATTTTGTCTTGTTTCTTTGAGGTAAAATTTATGAGTTCGACACACCCAGAGTAGGAGCGCAGGGCTGCGTCCCGCATAGTCCCGTGTAGGTATATGGCAAGCCAAATTGAACTAATCCATTAGAATCTAATCAGAACAAAACTTTATAAATTTGAATACAGAGCTGGGCGGATCGGGCGCCGGCTCTGCAACCCTACCCAGAGTACTCCACCGTCGAGTTGTATATATAGAGAGAGGCTTAGTTTTAAATCCCCCACCGATTACCGATTTCCTATGGCACGTATCTTAATACTAACTGCAAACGGAGCTTGGCTCTGATGGTTGGGTTCCCTGTGGTGGAACCAGCCCACCCAGGTTCAAGTCCTAGACTTGGCATGGGCGTTTGCATTTACCTGGATTTATTCCAGGATTATCCGGCGCTATTCTTTCAGTGGTAGGTGACGTGCCCGTCAACAGCGAGGCGCCTGTGGTGACTTCGTCAACCTCAAGATCTGCCGGCTCAGTCCTTCAGAGGTGCTCATAGGGGTAGGGTGTGCGTGCGTGCGTTCATAGGGGTGAGTGTATGTGCGTATTTGTGAGCGTCTGTGTTGTACTGTGTTCTCAAAAAAAAAAAAAAAACCAGTTTCAAAAAAAAAAAAAAAAAGTATCTTAATACTAACCAGATCGGGCGCCGGCTCTTTAACGAAAACTGTTTTTTACAAGCTCATATGGCGCCAAGGTGAAATCTGGGCCGTCCGTTTCGGCGGATCCGACGGCCCAGATTCGCCCTGGACCGGTCAAATTTTGTCCGCGGTCAACGGTGAATCTGGGCCGTCGGATCGCCGAAACGGACGGCCCAGATTTCACCCTGGCGCCATATGAGCTTGTAATTGTCTTTTTCGCCCAGAGTACTTCACCGGTCGAGTTGTATATATAGAGAGAGGCTTAGTTTTATTGTTTTAAATCCCCCACCGATTACCGATTTCCTATGGCACCTATCTTAATACTAACCAAACCAGCTAAGCTAGTAGGACACTAACAGCTCTAGTATAACACGGACACAGCTAACAACACATAACCTGACTTGGTTTGGCATGTCAGAAAGTTCGTACAATGCATGTACTGTCAGAAAGTTCGAACGAAGGACACTGCTACATCGAGGTCAGCCTTGGATCCTTGATAGATACAGCCTAAAGCGAGATCACTTTCGGACAGCTACATCACGGACCTAGCATATGAGTTATGACTTATGACAGCAGGCAGGCGGCCATGAAATCTGAAGGACGTTCGGGTGAAGAGGCGACAGGGGAGCTGTTAGCCTGTTATGTACTCATCCATGCTCGTTGCGAGCGACAGGAGCTGCACCATGAACAGGCCGGGCCGGGAAAATCTGGGCCCTATGCCAAATTGTAAAATGGGCCCTATTTCCACTTTGTAAAAATTCAACGACCAATTTCTACCGAAGTGCCGATCGGGATTGGGGGTGGGTGATCGGCAGATTGCAAACGAAGAGAAAGTCACGAAGGACCAAAACATGAACCGGAGCTGGACACTTTCATCGGGTTCTCATGTCGCTTGCTTGATCGATCGACAAGTTGGACTCTTGTACGATTTTCCGAGCCAATCTTAACCGTTAATTCCGTTTTATATGGATATGTTTTATATTAAATATTTATTAGTGGCTTAAATAGAAATGTATACGCCTAGTCACTGTGTGGTATAGCCCGCAGGCATCACGTGTTCTCTCTCAAAAAACAAAAGGCATCACTTTGGCCTGCGAAGGTTAGTGCATCGATTTGACGATTTCCCCTCAATAAAATATTCTATGTGTGGCTAAACTCATTTTTTCAAACAATTGACAAAACTAATATATGGCAAAGAGGATTAGAACCATTTAACTAAAGTCTGTACGTGAGGCTAAAATCAGTTTTTGTTTTTTGCGGTTGAAATAATGGACAAAAATCATAAAATACTAATATGCAACAAAGAAGAGTCGAACCCTTAACCTGAAGTCCTTAAGTGTGGCCAAACTCGACAAAAATAATGCGAGGCTGTGAGGATTCGAACCATCTACCTAATGGTAGAACTATTTAGTTCTGACTGACCACTACAACACAGCATTTTTCACATTACTATACGCAAAGGTTTTTATTTATAGATGAGTACTTAAAGTTCAAATTTTGGGGCCCCAAAATTTTAGGGCCATGTGCGGCCGGCACAGTCAGCACAACTGTGGGCCCAAGCCTGTTCCTATCAACTTAAAGTTAGTCGGACCAAGGGGAATACATAAGCCACTCAACTGGTGGGACCAACTATGGTAACAAGGGTAATTTGAAAGGTATGTTGTTGATCCATGGCGAGGGCCCCCGCAATCCATCTCTTAAGACACACACATATAGCCAGGCCATATTAACAAGACTTGTACGGACTCAGCCTGTGGACTCTGACTCTGAAGTACATCTTTTAGACGAACTAATCAAGGACTACAGTGCATGGCAACCTGCCGAGCTACCACTTTAGAGAATCTCCAACAGCATGTGTAAAATTGGCCCAGATTTGTATAAACTGAAAATATAGCAATCTAGGCCAAAAAAAACTGCTCCAAGAGCTATTGTAAAAGTGGTCCCCTCCTCCAAAAATTTACAAGGCTTGGTATAATTTGACTCCCACTTGGTAAATTTGGCAATCCAAAACCAATTGGTATAACCTAGAAAAGCGAGCGCGGGAGAGGCAACGACCGCGCGGGGAAGTTTTACCCACGCGTCGGCCGCTGCACCGCCACGCCGCCGGCGCCGTTCGGGCCGCCGCCGCCATCCCCGCCGCCGCGGACGAGCTCCCTCACCCGCCGCCGCCATCCCCACCGCCCGACCATCCTCCTCTCGCCTCGGAGCTGCTCCTCTCCCGCCGCCCGACCCTCCTCCTCTCGCCTCGCAGCCGCACCACATCCGTCCGATTTCGACGGAGGGAGGGCCGGCGTCGGGCGCTGCTGCACCGTCGAGCTCCCCACGACGTCCTCGAGCACCCGTGTCAGCCCCTCGTCCTCGATTGGAGCCAGTGGCGGCTCGGTACGACTCGCCGCCGCCCGCCGACTCCGGCGATTGAGCACGGTCGTGGCCGGCGCCACCTGCCTTCTCCGCGACCTTTTCGACCTCCTGCACCTCCTCCGCCACCCGCAGTGCTGGCCGTTGTGCTCGCCGGCAAGCTTCCGCCCTTGACTTCAATAGTCTCCACCCCGCACACGAGTTGTTCGACAAAAATCCCAGAAGGTAAAGTTCATCTATTGTTTCTGAAATTTTTGCAAAGCTATAGTACATAGGTGAAAACAAAATATGAATTAGTGATTGCAATTGTAGATGAGTTGGTACGATACGGATTCATCGTCTGAGGAGGAGGAGGAAGAATGGGATGAAGATGAAGAGCTTGTGATTCTTATGACGATGGAGATGAAAAACAAGAGGATCAAACATGGCGGTTCCATTGTTGGCCGTGAGGTGATTCTTAGGAGGAGGCAAGAGGCCCATCAGAAGATTATGTTGGATTACTTTGGATTGCCGGGTGTGCGTCGGGTGCATCCCGAACGGTACTTTCGCCGCCGGTTTCGGATGGGCACGGATATGTTCATCTACATTTCAAACGTGATCAAAGAGAAAGACCACTTCTTCGAGCAACGAAGGAGTTGCACGGGCTTGCTTGGTCATAGCACTTTGCAGAAGATGACT
Source organism: Poa pratensis (assembly GCA_947311845.1). Lineage (NCBI taxonomy): Eukaryota > Viridiplantae > Streptophyta > Magnoliopsida > Poales > Poaceae > Poa > Poa pratensis. Next base: position 5,603,912 of record CAMZMU010000064.1, on the reverse strand, counting down.
GCGCCTTTGCGCATTATGGCCTATGGAATCCCGGCTGATTTGGTGGATGACAACATTGCTATGGCGGAGAGCACGGCCATCTACTGTTTGAGGCGGTTTGCAAAGGTAATTATCAAATGCTTTGGTGAACGGTACTTGAGAGCACCCAATGTTGAAGACACAAAGAGGCTTTTGGAGATGAACGCCGGAAGGGGGTTTCCCGGGATGCTCGGGTCCATTGATTGTATGCACTGGAGGTGGAAGAACTGCCCGGCGGCATGGCATGGACAATTCACTGGCCATGTCAAAGATCCAACCATCATACTTGAGGCAGTTGCAGATCAGGAGACATGGATTTGGCATGCATATTTTGGTATGCCTGGAGCTTGCAATGATATCAATGTGCTCAACTGGTCACCTCTTTTTGCAAGCTTAGCCATGGGAGAATCACCAGAGGTGGAGTATGAACTCAATGGACGCAAGTATAACAAAGGCTACTATCTTGCCGATGGAATATACCCACAATGGGCAACATTTGTCAAGCCAATTGTGCATCCGCAAGGTAACAAGCAATCTCGGTTTCATAGTGCTCAAGCTGGTGCTAGAAAGGATGTGGAGAGGGCATTTGGGATTTTGCAAGCCCAGTTTGCTATTGTGCGTGGTCCAGCTCGATCGGTTTTGGGATCAAAAAACTTTGGGAAGGATCATGATGGCTTGTGTGATCTTGCACAATATGATCATCGAGTTTGAGCGCAATGACCCCACTCTAGACCACAATTATGATTACATTGGAAAGGTTGTGCATCCTCGTAGGAGAGAAGACCGCATCAAGCACTTCCTTCAAGTTCATCATGAGATTCGAGATGCAGAAACCCATCAACAACTAAAAAGTGATCTCATTGAGGAATGGTGGAGGTGGAGTGGTCACCAAAATCCTTGATTTCCAATGTTTCTTATTTCGGTTTCTACAAACTTTCTGACTTGTTTAATTTCAGTTCGGTTTCATCAACGAACAATGTATTGTAAGAATTATGCACTATTTGTTTCCTATTTTTTGGGAATTTGATTTGAGCAATTTTTTTTTTCGAGAACCCGCGGAAGACCTGCGCGTTATCTTATTAAGCTTAGGAGAGAAACAATGCCAAAGAATGGCTACAACACCAATAACAACAGAGCTCGCCGTGCCCAACATGAACACAAAGGCCGCGTCTCGACCCACACCAAACACTTCCGAAGAAACCACTACACCTAGACTAACCGCGCCAACAGAGACCTTCACCCTTGAATGCCAGAGAGAGTCGGCAGGCGAGAGGCAGGGCTTGACCAGTCTTGGGGAAGTGGCCATCTTGGAGACACCGGCGAAAGCGTACATTGCGCCCTCGATGCTCAAGGCTTGAGCAGACACCGCCGCGGAACCAAGGAACGAGCGCAGCATCAGGTCTTATCTCCAATGCGACACTTTCAACAAAGAAACGACGTCGAGACGCCGTCATCGCCAATCCGGGAGGCCGGATCATGGTTTTCACCCGGAGACAGACACCACGACGATGGGAGGGTGCCGACGTTTCACGGCGACACCTCCATGGAGGAAAACGGCGCCTTCGTCGTCGGCACCAACACAAGTTGGGCAGGACTTTCGTCTGATATGCTGCACACCCAAACCACCACCCGCAGCTGCAGATTATCCAAAAGAAGGTCGCCGGACTCGCCGGAGAGCACGGCTGGCCGCCACCCAGCCATAGCCCAGCCGCAGAAGCTAGCTCCAAGTTGTCGTTGGCATCGTGTGAACCACACCACCAGCGCAGCGTGCCGAGTATCCGTAGTTTCGGAGACGGGCGTGGCCCGCGCCAGCCCAGATCGGGCCCGCGCGGCCCAGGTCGAACCCGCTCGGCGCCGGCAGCTCGCCATGGCTGCGCACCTCCACCTCAACCAGACGCGAAACTCCCCACAGCTGCGCGCCCCCCACCGCGCCGTCGAGAGGCCGGAGCACACCAACGACGGATCCGGGCGGGATCCCAGATCCACGGCCCGCCGCCTCCACCCACCACCCGCAAGGACGACGGAGAGGATGCGGCTGCCGCCTCACGGCCGGGGGAGCCGCCCCGACCGCCGCGCGTAGGCGAGCTCACCGGAGCCGCCCCAGCCACCCGAAGGAGCTCCCTGGCACGCACCACCCAACCCCTCCGCCTTTGGCTTCGGGCCCGCCGCCACCGCGGACCACGCCAGCGGCAGCGGCGGCAGGGGAGCCGCGAGAAGCTTGGTCTGTGGTGGCGCTAGGGTTCCGCCCCGGTGCCGCCCTGGGGGGCGACACGGGAGCGCGCGCGGGGGGGGGGGGGGGAGGAATCTTACTGAGCGCAATTTAATTTATGTATTCAGTGATTTGGACTATATATGCATAATAGAAGAGGAGCTCAAATCTTGTCATTCTAGTTTTACAAATCCAGATTATACAAATGCTTGCAAAGTAGAGAGCACAATGGATTTGTAAACCTTCTCTCTCCTATTGGTAAAACCACTTATAGCAATCCATTTTTACAAATGCTCTTGGAGATGCTTTACGATACACTAGCACGACGCCCGTGCTTCGCAACGGAGCACCGAACTCGTCCACCATCGCCGCCTGCACATGCTGGTGGGCCAGCGTCGGCCATCACGGTTGGGAAGAGCAAAAGGACCGTATCTTCCACATGACGATCTTGAGGCATGCATACAGTGGCGGAGCTCGAAAAAAAATTATGGGCGGGCCAGACTGAACAAAACACAATCTTTTTGGGGAAATTGAAGAACAAATTCATTATTCTGTGAAGAATATATGCTATAAATTGCTAACTAATACTAATTTCTTGATAGAAATAAGACTACATAGGCAGGGGAATTAGAGAAGAAAAAGGCACAGATTCAGCCGCAATGTCGCTGCCGGCTCCTAGAACTCCTGCCGACCCGTGCCCGTGCCGTGCCTGCGGGCTACAGCCACCGCCTGGCTAATCCCCGGATGCCGACGGCGGCATGGCGCTGCTTTGCCTCCTCTGCTCCACCGTTTCCCCCGATTTCCTCCTTTGTTTCGTCCAAATTTCTAGACCTAGCTGAGGCGCCTCCATGGCCATGGCTTCTGACGAGAGAACCGAGACTCGAGAGGAACCAGAGCGGCAGCGTACATGAAGGGGCAAAGCATTCTAGTGGGCTGGGCCTCAAATGCACAAGGGTTAATAATATTTTGGCAAAAAAACTGGGCGGGCCATGGCCCAGTTTGGCCCCAACGGAGTTCCGCCAGTGCATGCATAACCTTATGCATGTAGAACTGAGAAGATCCTACTAAAGAGAACAAAATGCGCTGCCACTAAAACCATTCTGCCCCCGCCACCGCCGTCTTGGTTAACCCAAGCGTGAACTCTGCCATGTTTGCTCCCTCCTAGCTTAATTAGCTTGTGTGTGTGTGTTTGTTGATGTTAGCTTGGAGTTGCAAGGCAGATGGCCAGAGATAAGTGATTATAAAGTATACTAGCTAACTGCCCGTGCGTTGCAACGGGGTATAAATACTCTAATCGTTCCACGTTAATTTTCTAAATCTTACGATTTTTAGAATTCATATTTGCATCAAGCATCATTATCAAGTTTTGAGCAAATATAATCACATGGTGTACAAGTTGAGCTAGCAAGTTTTGAGCAAAAATAGTCACATGGTGTACAAGTTGAGCTAACAAGTTTTGAGCCCGTGCGTTGCCTATGCTCATCAGCAACACAACTTGTTGAGCTTTCTATTAGGTTTCTCCACCCGAATGGACAAAGCACTGTGTGGCACCACGAGCTCGTGAACCTCGACGAAGCCCTGCATGGCACCACGTGCTCCACTCGTGGCCTCCGCTGACCAGCCGACTCCATGCCGCCAGCGAGACGGAGTGCTGGTTGCCACCAGCGAGAAGGCGTCAGGGATTTGATAACCTTCTTTAAGGAACTTTCTATTAAGTTCTGAACATCCTCTTGCTGCACAATAACTGTAGCGGATATATTCTTTGAGTGTAGTTTCAGCCAGAGCTTCTGGTGGGCTCTTGGCCATGAGTGGAACACTGCTTTGGATATCAATGACATGATAAAGGATATCAATGGGGCCCTAAATCAACTGACCCTCACAGTTTCACATGTGGAAATGTAATTTTCTATACTACTATTAAACAAGCGAACATTTTCTTTTCTAGAACCACCCCACAGACGTACACGGGGTGACTAAGACCACCGGATTAGCCCACCTGATTAGATCCAACCGTCAAGATTATTCTAATCCCACCTCATGTGTGCGCTTAGCAATTACATTGAGCAGACGAAAACTCCTTCCGCACGTCCGTAACTCCTCCGCCCTGTAATCCCGCACCTATCCACGAGATACCTGCAAGGCACAATCTGCATCCCCAAATTCATGGCGCAAATCGAGTTTGCTATTAACTGACAGTGCTGCATGCGAGGAAAATAAGTTAAATCTCCAGCCGATACACCGCTATGCATGCAACTATTCTCTCAAAAAATGGCGCAGCTTAGATCCGTGGGCTTCAGCACGAGCGAGAGGTGCAGGACGCAACCGTGATGATAGCAGCCACGTCCGCCAGCGCCACTCCTATGTCCGTCACATAGTGAATGCCGTCAAAGATTCGCTGCCGTGCGTGGCGGCGATGAAACCCTCTATGGCGTGCGCGGGATCTGCCATATGTGTCCTCGATGAAGAAGCCATCCATGGCGTGCCAGAGGCTCCTACGACTTTGAGGACCACTCAGTTCATGGCGAGCGCGAAGGCCACCCAACGGCGTTTGCGGCAACACCCTGGATGCCGTGCACTTCAATGCCCTCGACATGTGCGCCGCTAGCCGCGCCAGGTCGTCCTCGTAGTGCACGACGATGCCCTGGCTACACGCTCTTCTATGCCCTCGACGACGTGCACGTCGTGTTCGTCTGTCCCACGCGTCCACGACGGGCGTCCTCCAAGGCATCCATGGTGGCCGCCTCCACAGCATGCATGGAGACTGGAGAGGTCCTCCTGGGCGTGCATAAGCTTTGTCGCTGGCTGATTAAGCCCCCAAGTAGAAGCCTTTCTCTTTAGTTCTTTGCGACAGACACAAGCACTATATTGATAAAACATCCATATTAACCTTCCACACATATTTGTCAATGCACAATTGTTGATCGTGAATCAATGATATACAGTTGCTTCATTGGTACCTCAATCCAAATACTATGAAACCATCACTAATTCAGTGAGTGGACTGAATTGTTGTCTCTAAAATAAATATAAGTATAAGATGCCTTTCTTCACCTGCAGCTGTCCATTTAGTTTATGTTTTCCGATCTAAATGTTCTGCCTTACATTGACAAAATATCTCTTTGATCTTTTCTTGATCAGTGTTCTAACGAGGAAATGCAAATCGAATTTGAGGGTCAACATCCCACCCATAACAAAGATATAATTAGGTTAAAGTACATTATGTAATGTTTATGAATTTAAGATTAGTGAATTGATCAATTAAACATACCCTTTAGCAAAGGTTAATGTACCACATGCCATATCTGAAGCAATATATAAACATTCTTATATAGTCAAAAAATTATAATCGCGCAGGTCATCTTGTGGTCTCTCGATGTTATATTTTGTGAAGTACTTCACCGGAGATGTTTTGCTTCGTATCATTATATTCCTTGGTTAGGAATATTATACATGAAAATGTGGCACAATGAGAATTTATTATATTTCGGTCATAATAGAGGTTCATTTTGTATCAAGGTGATTGACTGGTTAAATATAACCTAACTTTATTTGTTAAAAAAATCATATGTATGCAGACATCTGCAGGGCTATTTGGTTTTAATCTAATGCATTTTCTACACTTTTAACATGAGTTAGCTGTATGACACCCTTTAGGACAAAATTAGCTACAATTTTAGAATAAAATGATGCAATGTGTTGTGGATTGTATGTTGTTTACACATTCTTTGCACCGTTTAGAAACCGAATATATTTTGAAATCGTGCGTTGCACGTACACAACTAATAGTATCTATATAAACAATGATTTTCTCTCCCGGTGCAACGCATGGGCATTGTTTGCTAGTACCAGAAAGAGATGTGTCAAAATAACAGGCTGCCAATGCCAGTACGCCATTGTTGTAAACAGCAGTTAGTGAACATTCGCCAACCATTAATCACTCATGCGAATTAGCTCGCTTGAAATGCAAGTAATAAATATTTCAAGTGGGTGCACATCTGGCTGTAACATATGTACATTATAGATTATAGAGCACTGCTCAAATAACTGATAATAGCTTTTAGATGACTGTAAAAGCTGTATGCCCAGACCTAAAGCTAGGCAACAAATATAAACGTTTTAAAATCTAGAATTTTGCAAGTATGTTGAGCAGATTTCAGTAAATTATGCAGACATTCAGAGGTTAGACTGAAAAAAGACAGTGAAATGTGAGATATAGTACTTTCCTTATTGACCAAACTATTAGGAGTACCAGGAGGATCAAACCTTTAGCCAAACAGGTTAACGTGCAGGTCTTCGACGTCGAACGAGTCGTCATTGTGGAGCTCTTCTTCAACTGGTGGTACACGACTTTGTCGCAATCATAAACTGCGTCCAAGACAACGTCATCTCGGGCCTTAGCTTCGGCGTGCCACCCATGGTGCTCAAACTCGTCGTCTGCTGCTAGCATTCAGCTTAACAACGTGACGTGCAAGAAAAAAACTGAGATGGAGGCTAATTAAGATCGGTTCCATCTCCTCTGCTAGCTCTTGAGCGTGGCATCTGCCTGAGCTAGGGACTACAGAAAAGCTGAATTCTAAAATATGAACAACATCTAGCTAGCGAAACAGATCGAAAGTAGTAGCGAGCTAGTCTACGATTTTAGTTCATGTTCTCATCATTTATTTGGTTCAGGTTCTTGCACAGATAAATAGTCAGATTATTAAACACAAATGCATACGTAATGATTTAATAGAAATGCATCTGAGCACTACCGAACAAGATCAATTTAACATAATGCATGTAATGTTCACAATTCTGAAGATTGCACAAATTATTTGAAATACAATTCTACTCTGGATTCTTCATTTTGTGATCAACTCTTCTGTAATAATGCATTGAGTACATCAAGATATGAAAACGTTAGCAGCTTAATCCTACTAAACTATTTGGCTGTAATTTGCAACCAAATAGTTTCTGCCTGAAGTCAAATGCCGAGCCCCTGCCTGAAGTCAAATACCAGGGCCGGAGGAGCTCATGCATTAAGCAAAATTTCCGCCGGCCCGATCAGCACACAGCAGCAGACGCACCTGCGAGTGCCCGCGGAGGAGCGACCGGGGTGCTGATGTTGAGATGAGCACGCTGACGTTGACCGCGATCTGCCGGCCCAGCACCTGCCCCAGGTCGGCCGTGTACTTGGTGATGGGCGTGTGCTTGAGCTGCGACGTCCGCGCCTCCCCGAGATGCAACCGCGAGCGTGGACCGACGGTCCTGTCCAGCAGCAGCCTACCCCGGGGCATCTTGCTGCTCGCCAACCTCGCAAGCAGCGCGAGGGCGTGCAAGGACATGGTGGCCGGCGGGTAGGAGTAGGGGCCGGGAGCCGATGCAGGTCCGGTGCGAGGTGGATCCAGAGTAGGAGACGAATGCGTCGAGGGGGAGGAGAGATGCGGCTGCTGCTGGTCAGGTGCGGGTGCGGGTGAGAGCAAAACGAAGGGACCAAGGGAAGATGGATGAAGGACGCGACCTTGGCCGGTCGAGGTGCGGGTGCGGGTGAGAGCGACACACGAGATGGAGGAGGCCAGGGGCGGCGCGGCTGGTGTGGCGGCGACCGGGGACAGCCGCCAGGAGAAGAGGAGTTGGGGAGAGCTTCCGTCAGCTCGGGGAGTAGGGGAGGGAAAGCGGGAAGAAGGTGCTCGCCGCCGGCGTGCTACCGCCTCCCACTGGCACCACCGCCACCATGCTCGCCGCCTTATGCGGGCAAGGGGAGGGAGGATTCGGGGATGCTTCTGTCCGGCCGGCGAGATGGGGAGATAGTGCGGGAACCAGGCGCTCCCCGCAGCCAGGATCGCCGGCGCCGGCCGCCGCCATGCCCATGCTTGCCGGCGTCGGCCGCCATGGTTCCTGGGTTTGGATCGGGACGGGGAAGCAGAAGGGAACCGCGATGCGATGTGTCGGTGATGGCCACAATTGGGAGATTTTTTTCTTTTCGACGTGAAAAGCGAACCGGTATGTCTCTTTAGCGGTGGCATGTGGCGTAATATTTTTTACTAAGTAGGGGTAAAACCGGGAAGTGAAAAACGGACGATCAGCTCAAGACATATTATATAGTAGAGATGATGGAGATTCCAAGTAGGACTGCATCATCACTACCATATACTCCCTCCGATCCATTAAAACGTTCGTACAAAAATAGCGTGGCTAATACAACTAGTACGTATGGCCTGCGACTCTTTATTCGGATCGGAGGAATATTAATTATATTAAACAAGTAGGATTGCAAGCTGGTTTCTTGAACGAGTTATGTCTTTTTCTTCTTCTAAAATAACAACAGGAGCTATACGTACGGGCGCCTCTGCACGCATTAATCTATTAATTAATCGACCAATTTGTTCAATACTGCTAATAGATAGCTACACATATCATATCACATATGGACTTAGTCTATCTTTAATCAAGCTGGCCAGCCAGTTTATCCATCCATTACTTGGTGTCACAACATATTGGGTGTGGCCATGGGGTTAGATAGATAAGAGCGAGGTGCGTGATTAGTCACCTAATAATGGCTGGCCTGCTTAAACAACACACGGCTCTGAACCTGCTAGCTAATGCAGCATGCATCATGAAAGCTGACCTTGTTTTGTGTACAGGTCTCAAGGGCATTGTTGAACAAAAATCAGGGATCGTCCAACTAATTATGAGCACTACCAATTCAGATGGAGACAGTAGGTCTGAATATATTACTCAATTAATTACACTTGCCAGCTAGCTAGCCATGAGAAAACTTGGGAATCGATCTGAGGTCCTAGCACGCATAAATTAGCCGATTGATGCAGCCTTGATTCACGCTAGCAGAAGGTAGAGCTGGCTGCTAGCACGTCGTGGTCACATGGGATTTCAGCCTTCTCGATTAGTATATTCTCATTGGGACTAATCTATTTCGCAACTGGAATATAATAAACAGTAGTCTAGCAGCAAAACCCAGGCTACACATAAGACTACTCATAGTGGGGAGCAACATGAAGTAGTAACATGCACATGTTACTAGCTTATGTTACTACCTCTTAGTTATAATGAGTAGTAACATAAGAGTGATGTCATGCAAGTCTACATTAATTAGGTTGCACACTCACATTGCATTGAAATGGTAACTAGCTATGTTACTCCAACATACTCTCTCCTCATTAATTACTTGCCACATCACCTTTTTTACTTACGTGGCATTGAAGTTATTAGCTATGTTACTCCCACTATGGGTAGTCTAATAGTGTAACATCCCAAAAATTAGTAATCAATATTATTATTCCAAAAATGAGAGCCAACAAAAACTTTTGTTTTTATTGTATGTTAATTGCTTCTTGTTACTTGAGTTGTTGTTCTTGCTGTTTGTGTGAGTGTTTGCTCTAGTGAACACTAGTAAGAAAGACAGAAAACAAAATATAAAACTCAAAGCAAGAAAATAAAAGTGACAAGTTGTCACATAAAAATCTCCAAGTGACAAACTCAATTATTTTCAAACCAAAGTCAGAGGAGATGTAATGTAAACACTCCCCATTTTGTTCCTACCACTTTCCCCTCTCAAATATTATTTTTGAACTAGTTTTAAAATTCTAAAACAAAACAAATTGAAATAAATCAAAAATGACATAAACAAAGTACTATGAAAGAAAATGTTGCCAAACATTTTATTTGGCAATGCCAATTTTTGTGGAGCTTCTACATGTTATGAGGAGGCCCCACAAATATTTGCAGAATTTTCTAAAATGTTTAAATGCACTAATTAAATCCTAGAAAACCTTCTGGTTTTAACAGAAGGACTAAAACAGAAATAAAAAAAGAAGCAGAGAGGAGGCAGGGGGTTTTCTGCAAAAACGTCATCCCCTACCTCTCAATTTCGTCTGTGCACCGCCGGAGGGCAGTGCACTGCCGCACCCGACGCCGCCGTTGAGGTCGAGCACCACCACAACGCCACACCCTCCCATTCTTCCCTCTGACCCCTCTACGCTGTTGCCCAAGCTCACCGCACTCACCCAGGCTTCTTTTCCCTCTTTTTAGCGCACGAACGCGACCCCGAAGCTCCGCCGAAGTTGCTGCCCGACGCCGACGAAGAGCGCGACATCGCCGCCGTCGACAGAGACTTCCCCAGCAACTGCCGCTCGCACCATCGTCTTCCCCGAGCCGCCGCCGTCGATTCGCGTCATCGCCGCTTCCTCCCGAGCCCCTAGGTGAGGATCCGTCCACCTCGCCGTCGCCGGCGCAGCAGCGCCGCTCGTTTTAGGTCGTCGCCGATGGCGACCTCCGTGAGCCGTTGGATCGAAGATCTACGGCCACGTACCGCTTCGTGTTAAGTTAGACTGCCATGTGGGTCCCACTGTCATAATTTTAATCTTTCCCTCGCGCGCGTACCGTTTCGCTGAGTCACTGACTGGTGGACCCACCTGTCAGGGATTTCAACATTATCCAGAACAGTGGATTTCTAATTTTAGTTTCTCTGAAATTCAGTACTGACTCATTTTAAAATTCAATAACTTAAGAATTAGGAATCCAAATAAATCAAACTCAAATGTTCTGGAAAGCTTATGAAATTGTTTAACCAACACAATTGGTCTCATGTCATTTAATTAAATATTTAAAAAGTATTATTGAAAATACCACAGAAGGTTTAAAATCTAAACTTGTTTGTTTCTGATACTCTGTTAGTCCAAATAATTCCAAACCAATTTTGCTAGCTTAGTACTGCCTTGTGTTAGCTCCCCTATTTTTGGTAGAATTAATTAAGCAGCATTAATTGTTGACTTTAAGATAAACCCTTCTGGACTAAAACAGACAAATATGTTTATTGGTTGATCCAAATGAGTTAGGACCAATTTTGTTAGCTCACATATAGCCATGTTTAGTTACCCCTAAAAGGGTTTAATTTTTGGAACAACAGAATTTAAATGGTAGCTAAAACTTGAATATTAAGCTACTGGATTCAATCCAATGTGTAGGGAGTTTGGTAACTCCAAATGATCCAATTCAAATTGGGTTGTATTCTACACATCAGTGGCTTTCCATAGAATTTTAGTTTGTATTTTTGTGACCAACAGAACTCAAGTTGTGGAATTAAACATGAATAACTAGTTTCTGCCATAATTTGGACTTAATTAAATAATGTTTAATTCAATTTATTTGAAAACCAAATTGTGTGGTTTGTGTGTGCAGTAGCTAATTGTGATGTTTATGATTGTTGTGTTGAGATGATTGCTTGTATAGCTTAGTGATTGGTTGCATTGTTTGTTTATTAATTAGACGAGAACGTTGTCGGATATATCGAGGAAGGAGAGTTTGCTGAAGTTGAAGAACAAGAGCAAGATCACTTTGCCAAGCAAGGCAAGCTATTCCCTGAGCTTGCACTACCAACATATGCATCTACTTTCATAACATGTTTTACTCTCAAAGCAAGATTTATAAAACTCATTTCAAAAGTATATGGATATTATTTTGCCACCCTATGTAGTAGTTTATGTAAAACTTTAGGATGGGAAAACAATGTTGTTTATTCAAAACTCCTTTGAAATGTCTTGTGAGTTTATGGAATGCCGAGATGTCGGTGTTGTGTTGGAAAAGTGGAAAAGTGGTGATGTTTATGAAAAATGCACAGTGTGTCCTTGTACTTACGTCAACCATCCAATACCCTGTGCGACCACCTCCACCACATATGGGAAACAGGCGTAGTCATATAATTTGCTCATATTAGTATGGGACTCCTCAACAACGAGGATGACCTCGTTCCATGAGGGGATGGTCATGGCGACCTACCCCCTGACCTGGGTCCTGGCATCTGAGGATGGGGGATTGAAGGGTTCGCTCGCCGGGCAGAACTACGAGTCCTCACACTTAGGTTTCCCGACGGGGAATCTGGACTGGGTGTCGATGGAAAGGATGATAATTTCGTAGCGGTAGGATCCTATACTAGCATGAGCAAAGGACAGGCTATGGTCGGCGGCTTACTTCGCATACACCTGTATGGCGAGACGTGGCGGACACGATGAGCTGCCGGATGGATGTGGGATAAAAGCGTGCTACCTCTGCAGAGGGTTAAAACTATTCGAATAGCCGAGTCCTCGGATATGGACAGCTGGGAGACCCTACTTTGACCATGTGCAAGTTTTTGGAAAAAGCTTTTAAGTTTAAAAGAAATTGAAATGGTGATGGGGTTACACATCTATACCAAATGAAGTGGTAGGAGTTGTGGGAATAAATGGACTATGGTGAGCCATGGTCATGAAAAGGAGGAGTTTTTGAGAAACAAAATGAAATGGTGACTTCTTTCAAAGATGGTTATAAAACTCTTCTTACCTTTTTCAATAAAGATATAGAGCTGTTTTAAAACAAATAAGAGTGCATACTCATGTTGGGGTAGTTTGCGAGTACATTCAAATGTACTCATATTGGTTTCGTCCCTGGCTATTGTCCTAGCCAGACTACGAGGACTACAAGGAGGAGCACTACGCCGAGCAGGAATATGGCGACTTCTACGCCAACTAAGGATCTCCACAAGTTAGCTGCCTGTCGGGTTGTCATCATTAGAATATGATGTCTACTACGCCGTAGCTTCCGCTGATATATTTTGGTTTGGCCCATGAAGGCACCTATGTAAGAACTTGGTCTAAATGACCATTTATGGAAGACTTTTATTCGGTACTGTAATGGATGTAAACTTTGGTATCCAATTCGGATTATGTGCAACGACAGACTGATCACGGGATCGTTGTGTTAAGCATAATCGGGTATTTCGGACAGCTAGTCCGGGGTCCCCACAAATAGATAGGATTGAACAATCACAACTGAAACCAGGGGATTAAATGAGGAAGGATGCCTCACCTTTGATTGAACGACGACCATTCTAGAACTCATGTCGGCCTGATAGCGGCAATGAGATTCAGTCTTGTAGTACAACTTACTGTCGATGAGAAAACCAAAATAAATGGAGTTGGTAATGAAGTAACCTATTCTAGGCCTAGATTATATGTTGAAGGTGGATGGTACCTGCGTGGACAGAGCCCGTCAGGGAGGGAAGGAAGAAGAGTGGATGGCATCGGCTGCGGCATTAGGTCGAACAGCAGAGGTGGGGCGCTTGATGGGTCGGTCGGGTCGGTGTATCCATAGGGGTGACTCCTCTGCCCCCACTGGTACACTGTCGTGACCACCTCTTGCCACCACACACCGTCGCCACCTCTGCCTCTGCTGAATGTTGCGTAGCCTCCTGCTGCATGACCGCCAAGGACTTCCTGCACGACCGCCAAGGGCTCCTCTGCTACCGCCGACGGTACATTTCCTTCTTAATTTCGACCCAGAATTCATTGATGCCAGATCACAGGAATTTGACTACCAGACCAATCTATCTATCTATACCTCTTATAAAGTAAAACTCCACTAGATGATCATTTTTTTTTTTTTTTTGCGAAACACAGTACAACGCAAGCGCTCATATACACGCGCACACACTCACCCCTATGAACGCACGCACGCACACCCTACCCCTATGAGCACCTCCGAGAGACTGAGTCGGCGGGTCGAGTCTTGAGATTGACGAAGTCACCACGGGCGCCTCGCTGTCGACGGGAACGTCGCCTCCCACTGAAGAATATTCCGCCTTAAATGAGAAACACCAGCGTCAAACCTGGGGTTTGAACTCTGGTGGGCTGGGGGTACAACCACCCACCTAACCATCTTGCCACAGGCAAGTTCTCCACTAGATGATCATTTAATTTGTCTATCCTGACATGCAACACATGCACGTCATCAATTAATTAATTAGAACCGCACGATTCTCATCTGAAACCGTCTATTCTATTGTCTCCACCGTGATGTTCCATGTTGATTTCGTCGTGCTAAAAGAATCGCACCAGATGAGATGCAGCACACTACTCATAGTAGGGCCTAGATTGATTAATTCCTCTTACTGCCATTGTTTGGCCACAAACTCTTCGCTCCACCACGCAATAACTGAAGCAGGAATCGTACGTGGGTTTTAAATCCCTCTCTACAGATTGGTCCAAGCAGCCTCCCGTCTCTTCCACTCCATTCCGTGGAAAATTGCTCGACTAATCACTCAGATTTGTTTCCCTGCCCACCTGCACAACCTATTCCTGGCTGAGATCGCCAAAACATCACCTTCAAGCGTTGCCATGCCTCCCTCCGGCGAGAGTTTGGATGCTGCCACCACCATCACGAGCTCATCCAAGAACGCCAGAGTGGGTGATTCATGCATGCGTGCCCTCTCCACTGGATCCCAGAGATTGCCATGAGAGCATGAGACTCACTACAGTCGTGTATTTTCCTAGCAGTGAGCATGAGGTAAGTATGTGGATGCCGGTCAGACCTACACGTTTTTTCTAGCGAGGTAAAGAGGTCCATCCCCAGTATGATATGATGCTGTATACGTGCAATGTCCATCCTCATGCATGTGCAGCCTTTTCATTCTAAGTTCGCTCATCTTTTACATACGTTTCTTTTATTTTCCTAACAGTCAGGTTACAATTTGTATTTGCATTCCTTTTTTTCTTCAGATAACGAAGCGGATATTCCCCAACATATGTTGCGATATACGTATGGTTGCCCATCCGAGGTATTTATTATTTAATTTCTTTTTGATCCACGTCATCGTGATTTTGCCGGTCAAATTCAAAGATATGTCGATGAAACAAAATACATCTACAACTGTATATTACATTCTTTATTTCACGTGTCATACAACCCTTTTATTAGGAAAAATGCATCATACAATGCCCGCTGCAACACGTGGGGTGTCTTCTAGTTCTCCTATATTATGCAAGTCGACGAATGATTCTGCCTGCCTGCTGAATCAGTTTAAGTTTTTCGGAGGATTATGCAATTGTTAATGTTCATTGGCACGTAGGCAGCCAGTGCAACTTAAAAGGCACTATGCCTTTGCTACTGCGGACCAGGTTAGCAGTACCCATCATGACAGGTTTGGCCGTTTGGCCAAGGCCTACACTGGCAGGTAGACATGTTAGCCCGAGGGTGAACACAGACGACAGCCAGGAGGTGGCGAGGATTAGGGGCATCCTCACCATCTTCATCTTCAACAACGGCGAGAGGAAGGACTTGGTTATCAGGGCCATCGCAGATACAACATTGGCTGCCACAGTCCACAGCTTCTTGTACAAAGCCAAAG
Source organism: Poa pratensis (assembly GCA_947311845.1). Taxonomy (NCBI): domain Eukaryota; kingdom Viridiplantae; phylum Streptophyta; class Magnoliopsida; order Poales; family Poaceae; genus Poa; species Poa pratensis. The sequence goes on along the minus strand of CAMZMU010000064.1, from coordinate 5,588,529 downwards.
ACAAGATAGATAAACATTTGGCACTTGGCACCGTTCAAGTATATTTGTGGTAATATCCTCTTGCAAAGCATATCATACATATTAATTATCTCAACTCATATAATGTACATTACACATAGTAACTGGGCCAGATCACCAACGCGGACACACGACCTAACACCGCTCATCTCCTTCCCAGTTATCTTTCTCCTTTGGTCCAGTTGGGCCTTCCTCCTCATACAGTTCTACAGGAAGACTGTCGAATATTGCCTCCACCGTGAACCGAAGGAAGAACGGCAGGAAGCTGAGCATCGTGTCCACCTCTGATCGCGAGTTGTACGTCACGGTCGGGCCCCACTCCCTCATGTACTGCAGCCAGCATGGCTCGACCACGGCATCGTCTCCCAGGTATTCTGCAGAGATGATCTCATACCTCATGCTCGAATCAACCGACAGATTGCTCCGTGCGACGTCGTTTCTCATTCCGATGCCGAGCCCCTCGGAGCCCTGCAGATAGCAGCCAGGGTGTGCGAAGCTCGCGTGCCCGTTCCTCGACGAGTAGACGATCGCCTTGTTTCCTGAGATGAACTCCAAGTCGGAAGCGTCCACCCACCCGCCCCCGCTGTGCTCCGAGAAGTAGATGCACGAAAGCTCTCCCGAGAAGTTACTTATGCGGAGGGTGAAATGCTCCCAGTCTCCGGTATGCCTACCGACCTTCTGTAGAGCAAAGCTTGCAAGTCCGACCTTTATCGTTGCTGGCCCGTTGAACGGGCAGAACATCCACATCGCAATGTCGGTGAAGGTCCCTCCGTGAGATGGCTTAATATGAGCATAGAGCTCCGCACTCTTCAGGTTACCAACCTTGACGTACTCATTCCTGTCATCATCAGGGAGATCAATCCAGTACTCACCATCGTTTGTCCCACCGGCAGGCAGGTTTGAGCCATCAGCGAGTATTGCATCTCCCATCTTTATACCTTCCTTGTGCAGCGTGGCTCCATTCTCGAAGAACCACGAAACTGATGATGGCAAATATATCTCTTGTGGGTGGAAGAAAACAGTCGGGCCATAGTGTCTGATCAGTGCATGGATCTGCTCCAGATTAGGCATGGCTCTCAGATTCGGATCAAAGTTCTTCAAGCAGGGAATGGCTGATTCCTCGCTGTTAACTGAATCTGTTTCACAGAAGAATGTACCAACAGGTATTCCTCGCCCTGCCATCCCTCGGTCACAAGGCCTTGTCGTCCAAACTTGGCATGCACTTCTCACGTTAAGGACTGACCTGAAGTTTTCACATGCATCTGTGAGGTCGTGCCATACGCATCGAACCGCTTCCAGTGATGGCTTCTTTAGTCCTCTAGTGACCACATAGCCCAGGGCTGTATAACCCTCCGGTGGTGATGGCGACCAGATGCACCCACATTCACTATTGTCATCTTCATACAAGTCAGCACTGGTCCAAACGAGGGTGTAATCCAATGGTTCCACAAGAGCAGGCTTGCTATTGATCAATCGGCAGCCAGCCGCTTCCCTTGCAACAAGGAGAAAACCCTGTAAAGGCTGGTCATTCTGCTGGGCGTAGTGCCCAAGGCAGTGAAACCCGTCAGGAACTTCTCTTGGCTCATAGAATGTAGCTCCAGAATAGCTCCATATGTCCCGGAATTCGGTAATATTTGCAACATCGAGCTCTCCTATGCAGGTCACGCCCTTAGCAAAGTCCCCTCCTGCGAAGTAGTTGCTAGACAAAGTTACTACAAGGTTCAAGTTTTTAGAAAAGAAAATTTTATTTGGCCAAACAATGAACAAGCAATTTTCAGAAACAGGACAGCGTTTTCCACATGCTCTTATTTTTTGTAGCTAAAACGAGAACACAAAATCAAATTGCAACCCCATCACAACATAGATACCGACTTTGGGTAGCCTGTAGAAACTTGAGCACAGAAATTTCGTCTTGGGAATGAATGAACCGCGTACATTTATCATACTCTATGATCACAAAACTCTTCCCCCTCAACCATGCTTAGTACTACCTAGTACCTTCTAGCATGAGATGCCTTCAAAGCAAGGCATACCGATGCTTGTAAGCCACATCCAAGGCAAGTACCAACTACCAAGAGGGAGCCACTACAGCAAGCTAAGTACTACAAGCAAGTTCCTAAACCAGGACCATAAGCAACGACAAAATAACAATCTAAAACAGTGAATCAACGATGCTCATAGGATAATTTGTACCGTTGACAACATACAACAAAAATCCCCTTTCTGGGAAGGAGACAACAATATATACAATCAAAATTGGACATAATTGAACAAAGAAAGTAGTATCAATCAACAAATTAAGTAAGAACTCGCACAAAATGAGTACTACAACTTTTAGTTAATCATGGAGCTGCATCAGGCTGACACATATTGATGATCTACGAACTGATTCTAGGACCAATTAATTTGTTACCCAGTGAGCGATACAAAGAACGAACATGACTACAGGGGAGAAGAAGTGATTCACAAACCTTGCGGCCACGCGGGCAAGGGCGCCGGCAGATGGAACGGCTCCGGCAGCCGGGCGACAGCGTCGGCGCCGGAAGAACCGTCACCGCAGCAGGAGCTGCTGCACCCGCCCATCACCGCCCGACTGACTCCTGCCTTTCGCCCCTAGTCCAAGGTCCAAGCTGCCCTCGTCTCCTCCTCCTCCTCCTCCTCCTCCTACGAGCACTATTAAAAGGTCAAGCAAGACGGCGGCTGGATCCGCACGCACGAGCTCCGGTCAAACGGGAGCGGCTCGTAGTCCATCCGCCGCTGGTCAAATACGGCGGGTCGACGGCGACACCGAGGCGGGTTCGGATCCAGGCGGCCGGCGGCTTTCGTCCGGAGAAAAGTAAAATAAAGGCGGTCTCTTTCGGCGTCGGGAAAATCACAAACAAATATGGTGTGGTTTGCCGTCTACGTACGTATAGGCTGCGCCGTACGATTCGGACTCGATTTGACAAAAGAACTGGAGAATATGCGCATGTTCTGCTAATTCTTCTTCGGTTTGTATAGGACTAGTAAACATGTGCACGCACGTCTCTAAAATATAAATCCTATATATAGTTTAGTGATTTTTTTTTAAGGGTAGTTTAGTGATTTTTTTTTTGAAGAGTAGTTTAGTGAATTTGTTTGTTACCAAAGCAATATATGTCATGACTAAACCTTATAAGAACATATAATCCACACATTTTACATCACTTAAAATTCAGAAAGCACAAAATAATAGTTATTGTTTGCATAAATCATAAATCGTTCAAATAAAATCCTCGGGTTCCATATTGGTTTCGTCATCTTTGACAAGTCTATTTCTTAGATCACCATCGTTCAATTCTGAGTCAAATAAAATGACTACAATTTTTTTCAATTTCTAAGGTGCTCATCCGCATCAGCTCCGACGACATCGTACACACACGTCTCAACTAAATTTTATGAGCACATCATTCTTTCTATATTCCGAAGTAGTATTACTACTGTAATATGATGAATTATCGTCAAATTTACAAAAATTAGTCAGCGAACAACATCCGACAAGATCACTCATACATGATTAGTACCTTGAAATTAGTCAGCGACCAACATCCGGCAAGATCACTCATACATATTTAATTTCCTCATTCACAAAATGAAGCATGTCGAACTTGCAAAAGGGAAATGTGTGTGTTCAAAAGAGACAGCCAAATGGAAAAGTTTCAAGGGAATCAAAAGTTCTATTGTATAAAATATGTAAAATATACTCCCACCTAACTAACTCTAACACATGGATGCGGAATAATAAAAGAGAGTACATACAGATTAAATATATGATCGATGGAAGAAGAATTAATAACTCATTTATTCTTGGCGGTCTAGAAATAGTAAACACGCTGTCCAAGAGTCCTGATATCTCGTCAGACATAGATCGGACAAAGAAGTGTCGTACATGGTTCCGATGGTCCAAACTCCAGAGAGTTAAGCAGATCGGCCTAACCATGGTCCGACCACATTATTTAATCCTGCATATAAGCCTAGTAGATCATTAAGGCGTCCCCCATCAAGAATTATGCATGAAGGTTGATGTGCAACACATGGAATCATGCTAACATAATTGATAACCACACTGTCAATCTATCAATCCATATTAAACTGATATCACTACCGTATGGTTAGACATAAAGTAAGGCAAGGTATATGCAGCAGCACAATCATGAAGGCATAAATTTGTGTGAAATGGCTGAACTATATGTAAGCTGCTAACAATAGCATGATACACAATGGAATAGATTTCGTAAACTGAAATAAAGATATAGGAGTTTCATATCACTTTGAGAAGAACAAGATGGTGTGCAGGGTTCAGAAAGGGATACATTTGCATTTGATTAACACTTTGAAATGACCATGTTTGACCAACTTTGCCTCTGTGGCGACAAAGAGCATGAGTTCTTACATGTGAATTGCAAAAAAATCTCCGCTCTTACAAGAAAACATACTCCTCATGGATTCTTTGTACAGTCCACCAATGTGGGCGTGTTAATTGTCTGAAATGAAGATTTGGCATACATTTCTAGTACTGGCAAAAAAAGTGAACTTCTAGGTAGTAGCACTGGCTGTATAAAATGCACAAGGCTTGCTGGGGGGAATCTGAAGTATAAAGTGTGTTTCTAGCATGTAAGGAATAGCATGCTGATAACCTACATATCTAGTACATCTGCAGACTCACATTTCTCCACGAAGTGTTTGCTTTCGGACATCAAATATGGAGAATTTCTGAGAAGATTCTCTACATGTTAGCATCTTACAATATAAGGCTTACACTGAATTCTACGAAAATGATTATGATGGGGTTCCAGTAAAATCAAGTGCCTAGAAACTAAAGAAGTAGCCATAACAAGGATAGGATGCGCCCATCTGTGAGTAAATTACATTACCTTTGGATACAAGGCCATCATCCGAAGCACCAAATCCTAAATCAGCCAATCTGGACATATCATATGTGAGTTGTCAGAAGACTTCACATTAAACAAATAGAAGTTGTTTAAAATAAATAAATAAATAAAACGAAGTCGTATTCAAGCAAGTGTTATTAAATTTATCAAGAACTGGTTTAATCATTTGATAAATCCCTTCAAAGAATTGACCTACCAGGTGAAGAAAATTCGGCTTGCTGACTGCAACAATGCTAAATGGGTCAGCTCTCTTCACAATTACACTGAGAATACAGAGATAGACGTAGACTAATTAGCATCAGTTAGCAATTACACTGAGAATAGATACTTGCATTTTTCTCTAGGTGCACCGCAATATCCAGTCAAAACAAACAAAACCAATGCTCTTTGGGTACTGCACACAATGAACCAGCAAGAAACTCCAGGCTCACCTTTGTGTTGAGCATTAGAAGCTATATCGTCCCCAAAAGATTTCCCGTACTCTCAGACACCTCACCCTGCACAATAACACATCAAGATCAACTCAAACATAAGAACACTGAAAAAAATACGAACACAGATTCATTCACAAGACATACACTTGCTCGTCCAGTCCATCGTTCGTTGCCACGCATTCTCCTTCAAGTACAAGACGGGAGCAGGCAGCGAGCCGAGTGAACAGGGGTGAGGAGCGGCCGGAGACCATCAAGGTCGACCAGTCCGCGCTCACCAGTTGACCCCTCCCGACGGTCAGGGGCCCGGGAAAATGCGACGTTTACGTGTGTGACTGCTCTTCCCTCGTCGCCGGCGGCGGCCGCCGCTCCTACCTTGCCGACGCCGTACACCTTGCTGGCGCCATGGATGTCAGCAATCATCCACCCAGCGAAGCTCCTGATCCCATATTGCATCCCGCGGTTGAGGTGGGGCGCGGAGCAGGATGCGGGCGGCGCTGGAATCTGCGCGGCTAGGGTTCATGGAGGGGCGGCGGTCCGGCGATTCCAAACCATGGAATCGAAAGAGAGGGAGGAGGTGTTGTCGGGGCAATGGTCAGCGCTGCGGGTAGTCGCCGGAACTGACCGACGACGGAGGCAGCCGCAAAGGGGATCGGGAGGCGACGCTGCTGCGAATGGGCAACGGAGGAGGCGGCTTGTTTGAGGAAGGAATAGCGAACGTGGGTAACCCGTCAGGAAATGTTCTGCCGGTTGACAGGATGAATCTCGGTCGTTGCTTCGGGCGGGTTTTGATAAAAATGGACCAGTGTCGTTCGATTCGTTTTAGTGGTCAGGATCTGACGGTTCTGGATGACCTATGTACGCTTTGGTTTGGTGGTTGTAGCGAAACTAAAGTTCGTCCTTTTATTAGTAGTGGATGGATGGATTTGGGGTTAGGTAACGTCAACGTGACACTGACACTGACGTAAGAAAAATAATAAAAGAACCAGATAAGGCTCTCATCTCTCTCCTCCAGGGACGGTCCTGAGATTTCGGGGGCCTGGGACGAAACTAGAATCTGGGCCCCTTAGTTTAAACATCACAACAATAATATATATAGAAAAATTTTATAACACAAGTGCATCAGGAAACAATATCAATATCACACAACCAATACATATTTTGTTATTTTGTTCTATAATATCAATATAACTCACCTATCACGTCAACTCTGACTCTGACCAGAATAATGTCATCGTGGTAGCCGGTGTGCATAATAAGGTCTTCTCTCGATAGTTGGGCGTCTCCTCTCAGCGTGGATGGATAAGAGCCGCGCCGAAGGGGGTGTCTCCGGGCAATGATCAAACAGTGCAGCACACGCACGCAAGATATATAGAATTAGTCAATTAGACTTGTGCCAAACTAAAATTTTCTTTTATCCTATTGTGCTTTAGATGAAATCTTTTGATTGTTGTCGAATTATCCCCTGCCGCCCATGGCTCTGTCGTTTAGCTTGACCGTTGCCCTGGCCTCTCAGATCCGATGTGTTGTGTCGTGGATGTGTTTATCACACTAGTGTTGAGTGTTGTGTCTTTGTAAAAAAAAAGGAATCAACTATACTTTTTTAGGGAAAATAGAAGGGGAACTAAAAAACACAAACGGCTCGCTTTTGTGTTGCAATCCTTGATCGTAGTCAATCACATCGGTCCCAACTCTCATCTGATTTATCACCGCGTACCTTTTTTTAGGGGAAAATCAGCTCGTATCTTATACTAACCAAAGGAGCAGGTCAAAAACATAACCAAAGGAGAAAAGGGCCCAAATTAATATAAGAGAAAAGGGCCATCATCAAGCCCACTAGAAGATGTAAGGCTTCCAGCGTTTCCTTCTTCTCCTACCTGAAACGCACGGGAGAAAAACCTCCGACATGTCTCTCATAGAGCTTCTCTCCAAACGCATCTAGATCGATGGGGCCCCTAGGATTTGGGGGCCCGAGGCGGCTGCACACCCTGGCCCCCCTAAGGGCCGGCCCTGCTCTCCTCCCCTCTCCCCCTTCCAGAATCATTCCACACTAACATCCCCTCTCTCCCTTCCTCTTCGTCGGCTTTGCCGGTCTGACATAACCAATCAAGCTCGTCCTCGTTGTCGTCGTTGGAGTCGACCGTGATTTCGTCGTTGTCCCGCGACGATCATCGGCATGCGAAATCGACAAAGGTTGGTTGCACCAGGTTTTTTTTAAAGCTTTTCTACTGTGGGGGGAGCCCCCCACGGTCCTTTATTCACCACGCAAAACTGTACAGTTTATATATAAGATATCTACAAGCATGAAAAGAAAGAACTATACACTTTACAAAAGGGATCTAAGCCAAGAATCTAGGTGGGTTAGAACAGAGGCCTTTAACCTGTGCTTCAGCAAGGTCATATCAGCAACAAAACCAGCTCTCCAACCTCTAAAAGAGGGTCTGATGTTCTCGAAAACCCAGTCATTCCTCTGCTTCCAAATATTCCAGCAAGCAAGAGTCAGCACCTCTGTGAAACAAGGACCCGAGAAATTCCTCCTTGCCTGCTTTAAGCAATCTGCAATATCACCATTTATCCACTCAATTTGCAGGTAGTTCCAGACTCGTGCACTAAACTGACATCCAAAAAACAGGTGAAAACGATCCTCCAGAACATGAGCACTACACAAAACACAGTCATTGTCCTCCGTGACCTTCCAATGTCGACAAAGCATCATGTCCTTTGTGTTGATCCGATCATGCAGAATGAGCCAAGCAAAAAAATTATGCTTTGACATACACTTAGAAGACTAAATCCATATCGAGGGACCATGGTTAGGCAGCTGGGCAAAATGCAGATTATAGAAACTCTTGGGGGTGAAGACTCCCTTATAATAATTGAAAACCCAGGCATCATCATTATTTGATAATGTACAACTATTAATAATTTCTTGCAAATCATTATATTCCGAGAAGGCTTCCACAGAAAGGGGTAAGTGAAACCCATCATGCTAATTAATGGCATACCCCCAAATGTCAACTCCTGGAAGATTAGATTCGTCTCTGATTTCTCGCTTTTAAGTCATAGAACTAAAGCTCCTCTTCATTCCTTTATTAAAGATCTAGTGGATAACTTGTAATCTCTGACTTCTGATGGCCGTTGTGCTGTCTATGTAAATATTGTAACCCCTGCTAATTGCTAATATAGAGGCAGTAGGGTTTCTCCCTACTGTCATAAAGGTTTCAAAAAAACCCATCATGCATATTCTCCAGAGAGAAAAACTCCTTTACTGATGACTGTTTGTCTTTAGCAAAAGAGTATAACCGAGGAAAGGTTTTAGCCAGTGTCTCCTTTTGCCATAGATCCTCCCAGAAAAGTATGGAAGAACCATTCCCAACCTTGCAGTGTGTAATCAAACGCTAGCTCTCTGTTAGATTAACAATTCCTCTCCACCAAAAAGACCCACTGAGAGTAACAGCGTGCGGCACTGCATCATAGTAATATGAGTCCCTGACTAACTTCACCCAAGGGACATCAGCATTATTATAAAATTTATCCAGATGCTTCAACAGGAGGGCTCTGTTTTGGACATGCAAATTGATCACCCCCAGTCCACCTTTATCCTTTGGTTTACAGACCATGTCCCATGAGGCTAGAGAATTGACTCTTTCCTTGTTTTTCTTTCTCCTTAGACACCTGCGTCTGGGCCTGTCCAAAAGCTCAATGATTCCTTTGGACAGAACCAAAGTGCACATGAAATATGTGGGCAAAGAAGACAGAACAGAATTAACCAAAACCAAGCTATCCCCATAGGACAGGAAACACACTGTCGAAGAAAGCCTTCTCTCCATTCTGTCAACATGAGGAGTGTCACAACAGTGGAACATGGGGTTCCCCTGATGCTGCCAAAGTGGGTCCACGACCAAGGCCCACTGATACGTCTCAAACGTATCTATAATTTCTAATGTTCCATGTTGATATTATACCAATTGTTACATGTTTTACATACACTTCATAGCATTTTTATGCATTTCTGGGACTAACCTATTAACAAGATGCCACAGTGCCAGTTCCTGTTTTCTGCTGTTTTTGTATTCCAGAAAAGCTAGTTTGGAAATATTCTCGGAATTGGACGAAACTTGGACATAACCTCCTATTTTTCCAACACGAAGACGGAGTCCAGAGGAGACACGGAGGGGAGCCACATGGCAGCCGCACCTTGGGGCCGCGCGGGCCCCCTACCGCTCCGTGGGGTGGTGTGGGGCCCTCGTGGCTCCACAGTCGCCGCCCTTTCGCCTATTTATTCTTCCCAATGTGAAAACCCTAAATACTTGAGCCATTATCCACGAAAAGTTCCAGAGACACCGCCGCCATCAACCCTAGCTCGGGAGGGTTCAGAAGCTCTTCCCGGCACCCTGCCGGAGAGGGGAATCATCACCGGAGGGCTCTACATCACCATGCCTGCCTCCGGAGTGATGCGTGAGTAGTTCATCCTTGGACTACGGGTCCATGGCAATAGCTAGATGGTTGTCTCTCCACTTTATGCTACCATGTTTAGATCTTGTGAGCTGCCTATCATGATCAAGATCATCTTATTGTAATGCTACATGTTGTGTTTGCTGGGATCCGATGAATATTGAATACTATGTCAAGTTGATTATCAATCTATCTATATGTTATTTATGATCTTGCATGCTTTCCGTTACTCGTAGATGCTTTGGCCAAGTAGATACTTGTAACTCCAAGAGTGAGTATTTATGCTAGATAGTGGCTTCATGCCTCCGGTAATCTGGGAGAGTGACAATAACTTCTAAGATTGTGGATGTGTTGTTGCCACTAGGGATAAAATAACCGATGCTTAGCTTAAGGGTGCGCCGTTAGGTCTAATGCATTTGTTTACATTACGCACATTACTTAATGCAATTATCCGTTGCTTGCAACTTATTACCAACGGGGAACTCGGATGACAACCTGGTGGTGGGTTATTAGTCATAGATGCTGTTGGATAATGGTCTATGTATTTTGTCGTAATTCCCACATGAATATCATAGTAATCATCATGTCATATATATGCATTGTCATGCGCTCAATATTTTGTCAATTGCCCAGCTGTAATTTGTTCACCCAGCATGTTAGTTATCTTTTATGGAGAGACACCACTAGTGAACTGTGGACCCCGGTCCATTCTTTTACACTGATAATATAACCAACTGCAAACACTGTTCCTTTTCATTCTCTGCAATTTACTACTGTTTTCCACACCATACGTTTAATTCTTTGTTTTTAGCAAGCCGGTGAGATTGACAACCTCACTTCATTGGGGCAAAGTAGTTTGATTGTATTGTGTGCAGATTCCACGTCGGTGCCGGATTCCCTGGTATTGCGCCGTGCCACATTCTGCCACCAACAACCTTCAGAAGTGATTTCTTGCTCCTACTGGTTCGATTAAACCTTGGTTTCATACTGAGGGAAACTGCTGCTACACTGCTTCATACCTTCCTCTTGGGGTCTCCCAGCGAACGTGTGATCCACGCAATCACCCACCAAGAAGATGGACAAGACAAGGAGTCAAGACCGGCAGGTGGGTCAGCCCATCTGCCCCAAGGAAACCCGACAAGTTCGACATCGACGTGCTACGACTAAGGACCAGGTGACCTTCCGGGTCACCCGTCACCCGGTGAACAAGGCGGAGTACCCGCGGGTCCGTGCGCCCAGCAGGAGGCCAGGCGTACCCCCGGGTTACTCCCTCCGTACGGCTGAAAGGATAAGCACGCCAGCTCCTGCTGGAAGCTGGTAGAAGACTTGGGTGCCAAGACGAAGGACGCGTCCCCAGTGAAGTCTCCCCGAGCGTGGTTGGTGGGGCGGACAGGCTTTACCCGTCCCACTTTACCCCAAGGACGGACGACCGCGCCACCCCACAGAAGATACTTGGAAGAGAAGAAGCCACGTTTCCTCCAAAGACCACCGAGGGGTTCTCCCACCTAAAACCCCTCACAATCCTTGCGTGCCCATGTCAGATCCCCTTAGCCTATAAAAGGAGGACCAAGGCACCGAGGGAGGGGAGGTTGGATCCAAGCTAAAGACTAGACTAGGGTTTGGAGGGTAGAGAGAGAGGTGATCTCCTAGGGCAGGATCTGCTCTTCGTCTACCTCCGGCCGGAACTCTGCCGGGTTCGCCCCTGAACACCCTTGTAAACCACACCATGATGAACACCTCAATCCAGACATGCTGGAGTAGGGATTTTAGCCTCCGGGTGGCCTGAACCTGGGTAAAACTCCTTGTATCTCTGTGTTTTTTGCTTGCTTGTCCCGACGAAGAACTTGGCGGTCTAACTCCCGGGTAAGGCGTCTCCTAGCCTCCTTCACGCCCCGTGCCAAACCTAAAAAGGGGTATCCTTTACTCTCGGTGTCCGTGATCCGAGACACGACATCTGGCACCAGGTAGGGGGTGCAAGCGCTGGATTCGTCTTCTTCAACCTCAAGATCGTCGTCAAGTTCTGCGTCAAGTTCTTCGTCGAGCATGCCGCCGAAGAAGAAAACTGACGCCACGGCCACCAAGGCCACGTCTCCGTCGCGTACTCAGGCTTCTGCTGAGCGTCGCGCTGCGGAGACACGTCTGACCGCTCCTCCGCCTACGCCGCATGCGGAGAAGATGGCGTCAGAGGGAGTCAACGTTAACAAGAACATCGATCCCAACGATCCGGCGGCCCCAGGTGTCTTCGTCATGCCTCCGCCGAGTTCTGGAGAGAAAAGCGTCTTCAACGGCGCAGGCAAGGGTCCTGGCGTCGGGGAGAAGCGAGACCACATCCGCACCAGTGGAGACCCCCGAAGCTCCAAGAGCAAGTCCTCCACGCACTTACCCTTGGGTGCACAAGCTCGCCACGATGCCCCTATTGCTGCCAAGGCCCTGATGCAGTTCCCTCCGAACTCCGGTGACCCCAAGGTCTACCAAGAATGGAGAACCCGTGTGGAGGCACTCCTCGACTTCGCCGATGGTGGCCCTGGGCCCGACCTTACTCGAGCTCCCACCGTCAACGGTCCCGAAGCTGGAGGAAACAAGGCGCACGAACCGCGGGGCCTACCCCATGGCGAGCGGCAAGCCGAGATGGTACCTGACAGGGATGTACCCTTTCGGGTGTGTGCTATAAGGATACCTGGTGCACGTACGAGCTAAGGCCCATGGACATGCCTCGACCAAAGCCCACGAAGGTGGCCCAAGAAGATGACGTATGCTCGAAGTTTAGTAAACCCTAAGTCGGCAGAAACCTACCTTACCTGTAAACCTAGTCGGTTGCGAATCCCCGAGACCCAGCCTCCTATATAAAGGCTGGGAGGGCCGCCGATCTAGGGCAAGCAATACTCGAACCACCATAACCCTGGCAAGATCGCATCTCGCCGGGACATCGCTGTAGCTCCATTGTACACCTCATACATCAATAACCAGACAAGCAGGAAGTAGGGTGTTACCCTCTAGGGGCCTGAACCTGGGTATACCTTGCTTGTCAGCCGACGATACTACCAGCACCACCACGTCTCTCCCCTCTAATCACAACCCTAGGTACCGAACTATGGGTATTGATGAGTTAACCCCTCGTCAGCACCTCCATGCACCGCTCCACCGATGGCGGATCGGCTGAACCGCGACCGCGGCAAGGCTATCTCCGTCGGATCGTCTACCACGCGCAACCAAGATCTTCGCAACGACCTCAACAACCGTTGAACTGAGGATATGCGCGCTCGCATCGAATGACGCCATGAACGTCATCGCTGGGAGGATCGGGACAACAACGTCGCCAAAGGGTGTCTCGCCCTTGCCCCTGAGTTTCGCCAAGTCACCTGGCCCAAGAAATTCAAGATCGACGTCCTCCGCTACGACGGCACCACGAACCCCCGGGACTTCCTGCAGCTGTACTCCCTAGCTGCGGCAGTTGCCGGGGCCGATGTAATGACGATGACCAGCTGGTTCCCGCTGGCCCTGAAGGGGGATGCCCAGACCTGGCTTCTCAACCTTCCCAAGTGCTCCATCCGTTCATGGAGGACCCTGAAGGAATAGTTCCTGGGGGCTTTCCAAGACGGGTACGAGCGCCCGGGGGCTCCCAGTGACCTCCACGACTTCAAGCAGCTTCCGGGTGAAACTCTTCGCAAATTCATCCAATGCTTCACCCAGAAGATGAACACGATACCCTGCATCAAGCAAGAACTGGTGATCGCTTCTTTCCACGCCAACGTCCGCAACACTCAGATACGTGAAAAGCTGAGCAATCGCCGCATCGAGTCCACCCGCGAGCTCTGGGAGCTGGTGGATCGGTGCGCCCGAGCAGAGGAGGGGGTCAAGTTCCCCAGGAAAGATGAACCCGAGGACAAAACTGCCCCGCCAAAACAAGAAACGGGACTCTGGACCCGACAAGCGCGTCTTCGTCACCGAGCCCCTTCCCAAGAAGGCCAAGCCTGCTTCGACCTCCGAGGGGAAGATGACCCATGGTGCCACATTCACCCTAACGGCAACCACCTGCTCAAGGACTGCCGCCAGCTCAAGAATCTCGCCGTACGAGAGCAGCGTCGGGCTGACGGGGTTAGCCTCGAGGGCTGCTACAATTGCGGCGTTGTCCGGCACATCGCTCGGGACAGTCCCACGGGTGAGGAGGACACGGCGGCCAAGGCGGTCACGAGCAGAACAATCAAGAGGTCGCCCTCAACACCAACAAGGAAGCTCCGGCTCCCCAGGGCGGCAATAACGGGAGGTTCCAGGAAGTCACCGGAGTTGTTGGGTACATTCACAGAGGAGCTTCTCTGCCGCCTCCAATGGCGTGTGCAAGAGGCTCATACGGGAGCTGAACGCGGTTGCTTCTGCTCCGCCAAAGCCCCTGGAATGGTCTGGACAAGTCGTCACCTTCGACCCAGAAGACCACCCCGCCAACGTGGCTGGGGTGGGAACACTACCTCTGATCGTATCGCCCATCATCCACAACTACAAGGTCACCAAGATGCTGGTCGACGGAGGCTCTAGCCTCAACCTGCTGACGGCGAAGGTCCTGGCTACTCTGCAAATCCCCTTTTCTCGCCTGCAAGACACCGGTGCCTTCCAAGGCGTGAATGGGAGCATTGATACGTCTCAAACGTATCTATAATTTTTGATGTTCCATGCTGTTATTATATCAATTGCTACATGTTTTGGTTACACTTTATATCATTTTTATGCATTTTCTGGGACTAACCTATTAACAAGATGCCACAGTGCCAGTTCCCTGTTTTCTGTTGTTTTTTGTTTCAGAAAATCTATTAAGGAAATATTCTCGGAATTGGACGAAACAAAAGACATCGTCAATAATATCACGAGGAGATCACGGAGTCCAAAGGGGAGTCAGAGCAGACCCACCAGGGGGCCACGCCACACTAGGGCGCGGCCCAGGGTGGGCCCGCGCCCCCCTATGGCGTGGTGGCCCCCCTCGGCCACCGACGCCGCCTCTTCGCCTATATATTCTCCACGACGCGAAAACCCTATGACGGTCGATCATATTCCACGAAAAGTTCCGTCGCGGCCGTCATCGTCAATCTCAGATCGGAGGAGTTCTGAAGCTCTTCCCGGCACCCTGCCGGAGGGGAGATCATCACCGGAGGGCTCTACATCACCATGCCTGCCTCCGGAGTGATGCGTGAGTAGTCCACCCCTGGACTACGGGTCCATAGCAGTAGCTAGATGGTTGTCTCTCTACCTTGTGCTTCCATGTTTAGATCTTGTGAGCTGCCTAACATGATCAAGATCATCTTATTGTAATGCTAGATGTTGTGTTTGCTGGGATCCGATGAATATTGATACCATGTTTATTCAAGTTGTTTATCTATGTGCTCTTGATCTTGCATGCTCTCCGTTGCTAGTAGATGCTTTGGCCAAGTAGATGCTTGTGACTCCAAGAGGGGGTATTTATGCTCGATAGTGGGTTCAGTCTCTAGATATCTGGATCAGTGACAGAAAGGTCTAAGATGGTAGATGTGTTGTTGCTACTAGGGATAAAACATTGGTGCAGTGTCCAAGGGCACTTGTATTGATTACATTACACACTTTACTTCATGCAATAATCTGTTGTTAGCAACTTAATACTGAACAGGATGCGGATGCTGCCTTGAAGGTGGATTATTTAGGCATAGATGCTGTTGGAATAACGGTCTATGTACTTTGTTGTAATGCCCAACTAGATTTCATAGTAGACATCTTGGCATGTATTGCATTGTTATGCCCTCTCTATTTGTCAATTGCCCAGCTGTAATTTGTTTACCCAACATGCTAGTTATCTGTTCTGAGAGAGACACCACTAGTGAACTGTGGACCCTGGTCCAATTTCCTCATACTGTTTACACAACCTGCTGCAATCATCTGTTTCCTGTTACTTGCTGTTTTTCCTGCTGTTTTCCACACCATACGTTTAACTCTTTGTTTCTGCAAGACCGGAGAGATTGACAACCTCTCTGTTTCGTGTTGGGCAAAGTTCTGGTTTGTGTCTGTGCAGATTCCACGTTGGTGCAAGCTCCCTAGCGCCAGGGGGAGTCAACATCAACAACCTTCCGATAGATCATCAAGTCCTACTGGATTGATAACCTTGGGTAGATTATTCAAGGGAAAACTTCTGCTGTCTACATCATAACCTTCCTCTTGGGGTTCACCAACACGTAGCCATCAAGCTGTTTTCTGGCGCCGTTGCCGGGGACTTGGAGGCTATTGGAAAGGGGAGTCTCTCAGTTCCAATCTCTTTACTTTGTTTTTTGTCTTGTTTTATTTTTGTTTTGCTTGCTGTTAAAAATCAAAAACCCAAAAAAATTAAATTCCTGCATCTAGTTTATTTCGGTTTGCTCATCATGTCTAGTTCCGCTCCTAATATCATGTCTCCTGAGGATGAGGTTTTCACTTTTAAGCAAGGAAGTGGGGAGAGTTTTGGTGATGCTTGGTCTAGAATTTCTGAATCCTATGTTAAAACTGAACCTAAAATGGCTTTGAGTCTGTTTCTTAGTAGTTTCTATTTTGGGTTGCTTCTTTGTTATAGATATGCTCTAGATGCTGTAGTTGGGGGAGATTTCCTTCGTTATGATGGGGATCAAGCTTTCAATGCCATAAAAAAAAATTGCAGCATCTGCCTCTTCAAATAAAAAAATAGAATCTGCTTTTGAGAACATTCATTCAAGACTAGAATCACTTGAGTCAGAGTTGGCTAGTTTTAAAGAAACTTTTAAACTTTTTGAAAGTGTCCCTATGCCATTCGAACCTTCTGGATGGGTTCCTTCACTAAAAATTTCAATTGATGGGACAATTTTCTATGCTCATTGTGATATTAAATCTGAATTTTGCTTGATGCCTAAGAGGATTTATGACTCCCTGAATTTATATGAACTCTCAAAAAGTGAAACTTTTGTAACTCTAGCTGATAATTCAATCAAGTTATCTTTTGGGACTACTCAAGGAGTTGTTACTAAAATAAAGGGAGTATTTACACCTACTGATTATCATGTCATTGAATGTGTAGGAAATGGGAGCATCACACTTGGAAGAGGATTATTGAGGCAATTGGGAGCTGTCATTGACATGGGTGAAGCTACTCTGAAATTTAAACCTCCATATTGTTTGCATCATTTTCCTAATGCCCCTAAAGCCAAGGCTAAGAAAAAAATAAGAGGTCTAAAGGTAACACTATTGGTACCTCTGGTCTTAACAATACTTGATGCATCTCTTCATGCCTAGCTCAAAGGCATTAAAGAAAAGCACTTCTGGGAGATAACCCATGTTTTTATTTGCTTTTATTTTTGTTTTCTTGAGTCAAGGATGCTTGTTTACCTCTGTAGCAACTCCTTTGTATCTTTTATTTGCTGTTTTGTTGTGCCAAGGAGAGTTACTAATGCAAAGTTGGTTTTTATTTTCGGGACTGCATTGGGACAGATTGCTGTTCGTCACCGTTTAATTCAGTAGAAAATCAGAAAAAATCGAAAAATGCTGAAATTTTTGTGCATGTTCCTGATGATGTTACGCAACTTTCATTATTTCAAAAGTTTTTCATCTGAGCATCGTAAGTGCCTCGAAAAAATTCGTCATACAGACTGTTCTGGTTTGACAGATTCTGTCTTTTATTTTGCATTCTCTCTTTTACAAGTTTTTAAGTGGTTTCTTTTCGTGTAAAAGTGCCCACTTGAGCCTAGTAACAGTGGCTAATGTTTAAAATAGTTGGCTTGTGAGTTTTGTCTTTGCTAGAACTTTGAAGTATTATCTTTTAGTGCACTAACCTGCTAATGAGAAAAGCTGTTAAGTTTTGGTGTGAAGGAAGTTTTCAAGTGTTGATAGAGGAGAATGATATTACATGATCAAGAAGAGTGAAGAGCTTAAGCTTGGGGAGGCTTACCTCCCCAGCATATTTCAAGAAGACTCAAGCATCTAAGCTTGGGGATGCCCAAGGCATCCCCTTCTTCATCTACAAATTATCAGGTCATCTCTAATGGTGCTATATTTTTATTGCTTCATACTAGTGTACTCTTCCTTGGAGCGTCAGTGTGTTTTTGTTTTCAGTTTGTTTTGTTTTGTTTGCTGTGCTATACTTGTTGGATCCTAGCATTCATGTTTGGGAGAGAGACACGCTCCACTTTTTCATTAGAATACTCTTGTGCTTCACTTATACTTGTTGAGTATTCCTGTCTAGTTGCTGTTATTGCTGTTAGCTCTCAGTTTTTCATATATCTCTTGTTAGAGCTTTCAGTTTCTTTTGAAGAAAGTACTCTCTTGCTTCACTTATATCTGTTTGGAGAGTTGTCAAATAAGTTGATTGGTGTTTGGTTGGACCAGAAAAATGCTATGCATGTGGTAGTGGTATAAAATGCTTACATGAATCTTTTTAGATCGTTGTCTTGAGTAATTTGATGCTTGCCAATTGTTTTGAGCTGTCAAGTAATTAATGTTTAAGCTTGTGCATCATGTAAGTAATGGCTATTAATGAAGAACTACTATAAGGATTTTCTGCTATAATAATCTGTTGCATAATTGGAAGTCCATAGTAGTCTAGATAATTTTTGGATGAAGGCTATGTGTTAACAAGGAAGACAGTGGGAGTCTATGGTTCGTCAAACCTTGTGTTTTATGTACACTCTTGCTATTCCAGTTGATAATGATGTTTGCTTATAATAACCTTGCTAGCCTAAACTCTGTACTAAGAGGGAATGCTTCTTGTACATCCAAAACCTTGAGCCAAATCCATGCCACCTGTGTCCACCATACCTACCTATTATGTGGTGTTTTCACCATTCCAAGTAAATTTCTTCATGTGCTATCTACTAACTACTCAAAACTGTTACATCCTTTTTGTGTCACTACTTGAAAAGCTCATAAGGACGTAGTAGTGAGATTTGTCATCTTCCATGCTAATTAATTTACAAGGATTGGCAGCTTCATCTGCTTCTCCACCTTTTATTTTGCATTAAAGAGCTGGTTAGTCCACCCTATAAATAAATAAATAGACACTCCTCCATGGTGAATGTTGGTGGGCACCCGAGGATTCGGTTAGCCATGGTTTGTGGAAAGTAAATGGTTGGGAGGAGTGTCACCAATAAGTGCTTGTTACAAGTGCAGTCCTAAAAACTCTCGGAACCGCTCTAAAAGTTAGTTAGCCATGGAAGATGACAAGTACCTGCTATTTGATTTGTTGACACCTGTATACACCATTACCTTACAAAACAATATTTTATGCTCTCTATATGCCTTCGGGAACTACAGCTCTAGCACATGATGTTAATCCCTGCTTCCCTCTGCGAAGGGCCATTCTTTTACTTTTATGTTGAGTCAGTTTTCCCACTTCTTTCTGTCTACTTAAGCAAACATCATTGTCAACTCCAGTATAACAGTTTTTACATAACTTTGTGTTTGGTTGATCATATTCTTTGCATTGACATTATCTATATGATATACATGTTGAAAGTTGAAGCAAAAGCTGAAGCTATTATCTTCCTTTGTGTTGATACAAACACTTTCATGTTGAGAATTATTGCTGCTGTGACTAACTATTATGTTAGACTATTATATCTCTAAATGTTTTATAGTGTTATTCATGAAAGTTTGCACTTGTGTGATCACTTATGTTTACTCTTTATTTACTTGCTTGCAAACTATAGACCATTGGCTTGGATCACTTCATTCAGATCATGTGCATTACATTGTTATTTGATCAAAGATTGTGTTGGTAGCATGTCACTTCAAAAATTATCTGTTTTTATCGTTTACCTACTCGAGGACGAGCAGGAACTAAGCTTGGGGATGCTTGATACGTCTCAAACGTATCTATAATTTTTGATGTTCCATGCTGTTATTATATCAATTGCTACATGTTTTGGTTACACTTTATATCATTTTTATGCATTTTCTGGGACTAACCTATTAACAAGATGCCACAGTGCCAGTTCCCTGTTTTCTGCTTTTTTGGTTTCAGAAAATCTATTAAGGAAATATTCTCGGAATTGGACGAAACAAAAGACATCGTCAATAATATCACGAGGAGATCACGGAGTCCAAAGGGGAGTCGGAGCAGACCCACCAGGGGGCCACGCCACACTAGGGCGCGGCCCAGGGTGGGCCCGCGCCCCCCTATGGCGTGGTGGCCCCCCTCGGCCACCGACGCCGCCTCTTCGCCTATATATTCTCCGCGACGCGAAAACCCTATTACGGTCGATCATATTCCACGAAAAGTTCCGTCGCGGCCGTCATCGTCAATCTCAGATCGGAGGAGTTCTGAAGCTCTTCCCGGCACCCTGCCGGAGGGGAGATCATCACCGGAGGGCTCTACATCACCATGCCTGCCTCCGGAGTGATGCGTGAGTAGTCCACCCCTGGACTACGGGTCCATAGCAGTAGCTAGATGGTTGTCTCTCTACCTTGTGCCTCCATGTTTAGATCTTGTGAGCTGCCTAACATGATCAAGATCATCTTATTGTAATGCTAGATGTTGTGTTTGCTAGGATCCGATGAATATTGATACCATGTTTATTCAAGTTGTTTATCTATGTGCTTGATACGTCTCCAACGTATCCATAATTTCTGCTGTTCCATGCTTATATTATACCATTTGTTACATGTTTTATATACACCTCGTATCACTTTTATGCATTTTCTGGGACTAACCTATTAACAAGATGCCACAGTGCCAGTTCCTTGTTTTCTGCTGTTTTTGGTTTCAGAAAGTTACTTCTGGAAATATTCTCGGAATTGCACGAAACAAAAGGCTAGGTCCCTATTTTTCTAGCACGTACACGGAGTCCGAAGGAGAGACGAAGGAGAGCCACGAGGTGGCCAAACCACCTGGCGGCATGGCCCCACCTCCAGCCGCGCCTGCCTGTGGTTTGGGCCCCTCGGGGTCCGCCGACGTCGCCCCTTCGCCTATTTATTCCCCGAGACGCGAAAACCCTAAAATATGAAGCAATTTCCACGAAGAGTTCCGCAGCGCCGCCGCCATCGACGACAAGTTTCGGGGGACAGAATCTCTGTTCCGGCACGCCGCCGGGACGGGGAATTGCCCCCGGAGTCATCTCCATCGACTCCACCGCCATCTTCATCGCCGCTGCTGACTCCCATGATGAGGAGGGAGTAGTTCTCCCCCGAGGCTGAGGGCTCTACCGGTAGCTATGTGGTTCATCTCTCTCTCATGGTGTGATCTTTATGTGATCATGTGTATTGCTAGTATCGCTGAATACATTAATAATGTTTATGCTACTCAAGTGATTTTGTCTAGTTTCTGGAGTCATTGTGACAACACGGTATCAAGGTGACAGTGTGGGTACTTGTGTGACTCTATGAATAATTTAGACATTTATCATGGCTTATTCTTGGGAATTGTGGTGTTTGTTTACTCAGACTTTGAGGTGTGCTTTGCAGCCCTACGCATAGTACTCTTGCTTCATCAAGAAGGAGAATAATCCCGAGCAGTATTTACTTGTGTTCAGTTGTGCTAATCTAGTTGAATATGTAGATGTTACTCTTTATCTATTATGCACTCTATAGGTTACTTTAATATGAACTCCGGTACTCTCCACGGTGTAAAGGTGACAGTGTGTGCACCGTGTGTGATTCCTTTATGACGTTGTGGCGCTTGTTTACTCCGGCTTGAGGTGTGCTTTTGTAGCCCTACACAATGAATGGTGTTTGTTATCCAACAAGAGAGTGTTTAAGAGTAGCTTTTACTTATTCAGTTATGAGATCATTGTTGAGAGTGTCCACTAGTGAAAGTATGATCCCTAGGCCTTGTTTCTAAGCATTGAAACACCGTTTACAACAAGTTCTGCTACATGTTTGCTTGCTGCCATTTTATTCAGATTGCAATTACTACTTATAATCATCCATATCACTTGTATTTCACTATCTCTTCGCCGAACTAGTGCACCTATACATCTGACAAGTGTATTGGGTGTGTTGGGGACACAAGAGACTTCTTGTATCTTAATTGCAGGGTTGCTTGAGAGGATATCTTTGACCTCTACCTCCCTGAGTTCGATAAACCTTGGGTGATTCACTTAAGGGAAACTTGCTGCTGTTCTACAAACCTCTGCTCTTGGAGGCCCAACACTGTCTACAAGAATAGAAGCACACGTAGACATCAAGCTATTTTCTGGCGCCGTTGCCGGGGAGGTAAGGTAAAAGGTATTCACATCCTCTGGCTACTAAGCTATTTTCTAGTGTTGTTGCTAGTGTGTGAGTGCTCGAAGTTATTTCCTTTAGATTCTGCAATTATATCTTTTTGTTTCTTGTTTTTATTTTCACTAGTTAGGCTTAATGGAAAACAACAAAAATTAGAGATCTTTATGAACTTTATATTGAATTAGGACATGATGCTTTTGAAGAGAAAATTAAAAAACCTATGGAGGCTTGTTTGCATGATGGTAGCAATGGTATTTATAAATTCTTTGAACACCATTATTGCAATGCTATGGAAAAGTCTAAGCTTGGGGAAGCTGGTTGTGATGAATATGATATTTTTAGTCCCCCAAGCTTTAAGGAGGAAATTTGCTTTGATAATACTTTGCCTCCAATATATGATGATTATAATCATTGTGATATTTTCAGTCCACCTACTATTGAGGATATAGTTTATGTTGATTATGATATGCCTCCTATATATGATGTTTACAATGATGAATATGATATTCTCAGTCCATCTACTATTGAGGATAAAATTCATTTGATTATTCTATGCCTCCTATTTATGATGATTACAATGATGGATGTGATACTTTTACTCTCACTATTACTAATGATAATGTTCATGCTTATGTGGAGAGTAATGATACTTTTATGCATGTGGATCATGATAAGAATGCTTTATGTGATAGCTATATTGTTGAGTTTATTCATGATGCCGCTGAAAATTATTTTGAGAGAGGAAAGTATGGTTATAGAAATCTTCATGTTACTAAATTCTTCTCTTTATGATGAATGTTTTGAGCTTTCTCTTGATTTGCTTTTATTTGCTGGGTACTTTAAGACCTACTGGTCCTTATGAGAGAGGGAGACACGATTTCATATATCACAATAATATTAAGTCTTCTCTCTTTATGTTGAAATTTTTGAAGTTACACTTGTTTTGCTTTCTATGCTAGTCACTTTGTTCTTCATTGACTTGTTTTCTTACAAGACTCCTATGCATAGAAAGAGTGTTAGATTTAAACATGTTTTATATATGCTTCTTGATGCTCTTTTATGTTTCAAACTCACTTTATGTGGGCATCATAAAAATCACTATGCCTAGCTAAAAGGCTTTAAAGAAAAGCGCTTATGGGAGACAACCCATTGTTTTTATTTCTGTTTTTTTTTTTCTTTGAGTCAAGGTGTTTGTTACTTCTGTAGCAACTCCTTTGTATCTTTATTTTATTGCATTGTTGTGCCAAGTAAAGTCTTTATTGAAAGTTGATGCAAGATTTGGATTTCTGCGCAGAACAGATTTTTAGCTGTCACGAATTTGAGCTTTTCTCCCTGTAGAAAATTAAAATTCTGTAAAAATCACGCATCTTCCTCAGATATGTACGCAACTTTCATTAAATTGGACCAGTTCCATCTGAGCAACTTAAGTGCCTCGAAAAAATTCGTCTTCACAGACTGTTCTGTTTTTGACAGATTCTGCCTTTTGTTTTGCATTCGCTCTTTTACGATGTTTTGTGGATTTCTTTGCTCCACAAAGCATTGGTGGCTGTAGCTAATGTCCAGAAGCTTTGGGAATGATTGTATCATTACAGAATATGAGAATTTTTGATTATGCACTAACCCTCTAATGAGAACTGTTTCGAGTTTGGTGTGAAGGAAGTTTTCAAGGATCAAGCGAGAAGGGTGATATTATGTGATCAAGAAGAGTGAAAAGCCTAAGCTTGGGGATGCCCCCGTGGTTCATCCCACCATATTCAAGAAGACTCAAGCGTCTAAGCTTGGGGATGCCCAAGGCATCCCCTTCTTCATCAACAACTTATCAGGTCATCTCTAGTGAAACTATATTTTAATTCTTTCACATCTTATGCGCTTTACTTGGAGCGTCTGTGTGCTTTTATTTTTGTTTTGTTTGAATAAATTCGGATCCTAGCAATCCTTGTGTGGGAGAGAGACACGCTCCGCTTTTTCATGTGAATACTCATGTTCTTCACTTATATTTGTTGAGTATTCTTAACTAGCTACTGCAGTGCTTTTAGCTCCTGTTTTTCATGCATCTCTTCGAGCTGTTAGCACTTGTTTATAAATACTCTCTTGCTGCATTATATTATCATTTGAGAGAGTTTATGTTTAAATAAATTGATTGGTGTTTGTTTGGAAGAAAGAAAATGCTACATGTAGTAGTTGGTATTGGAAAAGACATATGCATTCTTGTAGATCATTGTCTTGTTTCGATTTGATACTTTGCAATTGTTTTGAGCTCTCAAGTAGATCATGTTTAAGCTCTTGCATCATGTAGTTAAAGCCTAGTAGTGGAGAACTACCGTAGAGCTTGTTGAGACTTGGGATGCATATTTGTTCTCTCTAAGGTCTAGATATTTTCTGGTAAAATGTTTGAGCAACAAGGAAGACAGTGTAGAGTCTTATAATACTTGCAATATGTTTTTATGTGATTCTTGCTGTACCGGTTTATACTTGTGTTTGCTTCAAACAACCTTGCTAGCCTAAACTCTGTACTGAGAGGGAATGCTTCTCGTGCATCCAAACTTGAGCCAAAACCCATGCCATTTGTGTCCACCATACCTACCTACTATGTGGTATTTCCTGCCATTCCAAGTAAATACTTCATGTGCTACCTTTAAACTATTCAAAACTTTATTACTCCTTATTTGTGTCAATGTTTTATAGCTCATGAGGAAGTATGTGGTGTTTTATCTTTCAATCTTGTCATTTACTTCTGACAGACTTTCAACCAATGGACTAGTGGCATATACATCCGCTTATCCAATAATTTGCAAAAAGAGCTGGCAACGGGGTGCCCAGCCCCAATTAATTACAACTTTCATTAATAATTCTCTTCACATGTTTTGCCCTGATTTATCAGTAAGCAACTTAATTTGCAAATAGACACTCCTCCATGGTATGTGAATGTTGGAAGGCACCCGAGGATTCGGTTAGCCATGGCTTGTGTAAGCAAAAGGTTGGGAGGAGTGTCAACTATAAAGAAACTAAAATACATGTGTAAACAAAAGAGAAGAGGGATGATCTACCTTGCTGGTAGAGATAACGTCCTTCATGGGAGCCGCTCTTGAAAGTCTGGTTGACAAGGGGGTTAGAGTGCCCACTACCATTCGTTGACAACAACAAACACCTCTCAAATACTTATTTTGTGCTCTCTATATGCTTTCGAAAACTTAAAAAGCTCTAGCACATGATTTAATCCCTGCTTCCCTCTGCGAAGGGCCTATCTTTTACTTTATGTTGAGTCAGTTTACCTACTCCTTTCTATCTTAGAAGCAAACACTGTGTCAACTTTGTGTGCATTGATTCTTACATGTTTACTTATTGCACTTGTTATATTGCTTTATGTTGACAACTATCCATGAGATATACATGTTACAAGTTGAAAGCAATGCTGAAACTTAATCATCCTTTGTGTTGCTTCAATGCCTTTTACTTTGAATCTATTGCTTTATGAGTTACCTCTTATGCAAAACTTTTTGATGCTTGTCTTGAAAGTACTATTCATGAAAAGTTTTTGCTTATATGATTCATTGTTTACTCTT